>KK120792.1:24032-35167 GCA_000611955.2 Stegodyphus mimosarum
TCCTGCTAAATTCGGATAACTGTTTATGCATCATCATCAAAGGCTTATTAAACGACATGTCAGCCGACAAAATAAAAGATGATCTCGAAGGCCAAAATATTCCTGCAATTAAATGTCAACTTCAGCGACTGTGTAATGGAGTTGCAACTCTCCTCCCTGTATTTTAAGTGGAAACACCATGCACTTCCAAAGGAAAAGTGATTTTGCAAATAAAAAATAAACTGGATATGCATGTTAGAGGGTTTGGATATAAAGGGAAACTTGTATCTGCCCAGTGTTTCAAGAGCCAACATTATGGCCACAAGCAGCATGTGTGGTATAATACTCCCAGATGTGTTCGCTGTTTGTGTGAGCATAAATCTGTTGACTGCCCGGCATGTAACATAAAAGATTTCACTGCACAATGCATTTCATGCAAAAGATTGCAAGTTGCATGCATTTTGGATTCCCCTAAAAGGCCAGGCAACCAAGTGTAGCCAACAGAAAACTCGCCCAATCAATCTACCAGCCAATCAGCCAATTTGCTGCCAGCAGACCAAAAGCATGTCCCAAAAGTTATAATAACAATAAAAAGGAAGAAAATAATAATAATGAAGAATCTAACATGTTCATTAAAGATCTTTTTTACATCTACGTAAAGTACAATCATTTTCAAAATCTGAATGACAAATTAAGAATTGCTCTTGAAGCTCTTAAAATTTTTGCAAAATATAACCATGTATAGTACACCAAAATCTGTTTTCCCATCTGCTCAGCACATAAATTACAGCAACTTTATGTATTTCAGTCATAACGGTTATCAAACAACAGTGCATTGAACTCAAAAATTACATCCACCCGCACGGAGATATTGTCCAGCTCAATGAGACACCTACGTCCGATAGACTCCTTCAAGGCGGTAAATTTTTATGTATTCTACATGGATAGAATCCATGACAGAGGAAAAGGCACAGCCATGGCTTCCAAAAAAATATCTCAATTGTTCAAAATATCCTCTCCTAGTCTTTCAAAGCATTGAAGCCTGTGCATATATCTTCAAAGGCAAAGAAATTAAATATCTATCAGTTTCTATACACAAGCCTCCTCCTACTTCACTCAGTACCCAAGATATAGATTTCTTTACTAATCTGAGACTGCCTACGATAATTAACAATGATTTAAAGAGTAAACATTCAACCTAGAATTCAAAAAACAATAACCAAGTTGAACCTTAAACAACTACTTGTTACAACAAAATATTGACATATTTGGCCCCTCTGAGCCTACATACACCCCTACTAGCCTTCATGGCATGCCTGATGTCTTAAGATATTCTTATTACCATGAATAGTAAACAATCTCCATACCTGTATGTAAGCAACTATTTATCATCAGACCATTTGCCTGTGCATTTCACACTTCACGGTCTTCCTGCAATCAAAACGCACATCGATTAGCCTAAGTACAATAGTTATACATTAATAACTCTATTTCCTCATCTATGCCTCTCAGCAATAGTCAAAATATTAATAATGCAGTCAAATATCTCAATACTCAAATCAGGACTGCCATTAATAAATCAAAATTTCCAAAAACTTTAGAAGATTTCACCCTTTCACTTTACATTCATCACAAGATTAGGGGTGCAAAAAAAGGAAACTCCCAGAGACAAAAGTTTATTTAATCAAGAAAATACAGAACTTTGTATTATTATGAAAGAATGCAGAGACGAAAACTGGAAACGTTTGGTTAACAGCTTATCACACATCAACTACTCTGTATGGAGAATAGCCTAAGCTCTTAATAAAGAAAACTGTATCGGCCCTACTAAAGGAAATGACAGAATTAGTCATAATCTAGAAGAAATTGCAGAAATTTTCCCAAATAATTATTAATCCCAATTTACAATTAACTCATTTCCAAATGCCATGAGGAACAATTAACTCATTTCCAATGCCTCATTTTTTTCCAATACATACTCCCGCAAACAGTGTTAAAAATGACTTACAAACACTGCTTAACACAAACAATCGAGTTATTATAGGTGAAGATTTTAATGCACACCACCGCGAATGGAACTGCTGGGATATTAATCAACACGGCCGCATTATTCATCACTTTGCTCAATCAGCCAACATTAACCTAGCATTTCCAGCAAAACCAACACACTGTGGGATTGGTAGACCATCAGTTATTGATTTCTTTATTCTAAAAAATATTCAGCTACCAAGCTTCATTGATAGCTTGAACGAAATGACATCTGATCATAACCCAGTTATGATGGAAGTAACTACCAATTTCTACAGTACACCACACAAAAGAGCCCTTATTACAAACTGGGCAGGTTATGCCAAAGCTCTCAACAACACTCAGTACCCAACATTTACAATACAAACGGGAAATGAGTTAGATGCCCATGTGGAGGAATTCACAGAGGAATTGCACGATGCATTACTCAAGAATAGCACCCTTGCTAAAATAGAAAAAAGATTTTAAAATAGTGAAATCAGGGAAATGACTAAAAAAAGAAACCAAGCCAGAAAGCAGTGGCAAAGATTTAGATGCCCTGATGATAAAATCATTTATAATCGACTAAACCAGCAAGTCAGGACTCTTTTAAAAAAACACGCACAACTTGACTGGGCCAGACATTTAGAATCGCTCTCGGCAGACAATAATTCGATCTGGAGTGCGACTTCTAAATTTAAACGACGCAACACGAATATTCCGCCCATTAATGGTCTTAACGGGATCGCATACACTGATTTCGAGAAAGCTGAGTCTATTGCAGATCACTATGCTTCTCAATTTCGTACACACAACATATCCTACCCACAGACAGAAAACCTTGTCTCATCCCTCATTACACAATTCCAAACAAAAACAAACGCAAACAACACCCCTCTAATTATGCCATCAGAGGTTAGTAGTTATATCGAGAAGAGGAAAAATAGAAAAAGCCCAGGGCTAGATAAAGTCAGTAACAAGATGATAAAGTCAGTAACAAGATGATCAAGGAAATGGGGCCAAAAATGCTCTGTAAATTTACCAAGCTCATCAACATCATGCTGGAAATTCAACATTTTCCGACCACCTGGAAAACTGCCATCATTGCACCAATCCTAAAGCCCGGAAAGGACCCCACACAGGCATCATCTTATCGACCGATAAGTCTTCTGTCGACTTTGAGTAAAATCGCCGAAGCGGTCATTCTTTCCAAGATTCAAGCTTTCCTGGAAGAAAATAATATACAGATCCAAGAGCAATACGGTTTCAGAGCAAAACACTCCACTGTGCACCAAATGTACAGAGTTGCTGAGCTTATCTCTGAAGGATACAGCAATAAAAAAATCACTGGAGCCCTCTTCCTCGATATATCAAAAGCCTTTGATTGTGTATGGTTAGAAGGCCTCACATACAAATTAATCACTCTGGGTTAACTCATTAACATCATTAATTCCTATCTAACCGATAGACACTTCGTCGTTCATTATAACAATACACACTCCACACGGAAAGTAGCTCTCGCTGGTTTACCCCAGGGAAGTCTATTTTCGCCCTGTCTTTTTTCAATTTATACGAACGACACCCCACAACACCCCCTCACTACACTAGCATTATATGCAGACGACACTGCGATCCTCTATCAAAACGCGTCTATGGCCGCAGTCGTACAAACATTACAAGAACACATTCATGCACTAGAGTCCTGGATGATAAAGTGGAAAATCAAGACGAATGTTTCAAAATCAGAAGCTGTGTATTTTACTTACAAGACCAACATTGACCTGGATAATACACTGAAAATGTACGATGTAAATATCCCCTGGGCCAAGCAAGCCAAATATTTAGGTATTATTTTAGACCAAAGACTCACTTGGGCCCCACACGTAACACATATTTTAAAGAAGTTCCGGGGTACTAAAGCATTACTCTCCCCCTTAATTGCCCGGAACTCAAGTTTATCTCTAGAAAACAAAATTCTTGTATATAAATCCATGTTGCGTCCCATCATCACCTACGCCTGTCCGGTTTGGGGTTCATCATGTGATACAACTGTCAAAAAAATCCAACAAGTACAAAATATTACTCTAAGACAGATGGCAAACTGCCCCTGGTATATTAGAAATAATGCCATACATGATGAACTGAATTTTGAACGAATCAATGTCTGTTTTGCGAAAATCGCAAAATATTTCTTTAAAAACATACCAAAAGTTCGAAATAGTACCATCCCACAGCTCAATTACGATTATAATGAATGGAATAACAGGAAAAGGCCGAAAGCGGTCTTAAGACACTTATAATTCTCAATCTAGAACCTTAATTATCAATCCTTAACTCTGAAAATCATAAACTGCCGCATATGTGGCGCCATCTATCGAATCATAGAATAATCTCTGCTGCACTATCCCAATCTAAACAGTTTTTATAGTATCTACTGGCTCCACTTCTCTCACAGTTATCTGAGCAATAACCCAGTTTTTGGCCACCTTTATTTTAAACCATGATCCGTTTTGTATTATTTAAAAACTATTAACTACTTTCAAACAATAAATTTGTAGTTTAATTACTTAAAATCTAACTCATCTCTTAAGTAAGCCACGCCTCCTAGCCAATACCAGTGTTACTTTCAGTTGTACTTTCTGCCTAGCTCTCCGATTGGACCTCCATGATCCTACGACTCCGCCCTCTCCTGCCAGCTCTTCACTCAAGATATAGCCTTATGACTCCGCCCTAGACTTCAGTCCACTGCTGCACACGTACCTGGAACAGCCACAATGCCTTATGAACTGTTTCGCTGACATTCGCCAACCAACTAAATATTGCAAGACTTGACAAGCATCACAAGTTTATCTCCGAACTGAAACACCAACAACGTTATGCCAACAAAAGATATGCTCAAAATTTAAAATCTATTAGATACAGGATGCGGTTTCCAACCCAGGCGCCTGATATAAGTGTTTCTTAACACCTGAGTCTTCCAAATGCCAAGTATATCAACGTTCATAACCACATGATGTACTTCCTCTAATCTAGTGCAAATGCAGATAATAGTCAAACCTTTGTTAAAAAAGTTCAAAATTTCATTAAAAAGCTTCACCCACAAAAAGCCAAAGTTTTCCACAGAATTTCTAATAGAGCACTAATTAATTTGCCAAAAAAAAAGGAATTGTTTTATTAATGAACATTTTCAATGTTTGTTTCTGACTTAGTGCTTTCCCGCAATCTTTGTTCTTAAGAAACCTGCAAGTGATGGCTCTCAAAGTGTCAGTTGTAGGCCTATACATTTACTTTCAGCAGTTTCAAAGCTCTTTGAAAAAATTATTATCCTCAGAATACAAAATTTCAAATAATAGACAAAAAGGTCACTAATTTGACTTTCGGCACAGTTTCTCAACCACCCTACAAATTACAAGAACTGAACTGAATGCCACTGTGCAGGCTCTGTGAAACTCATCTGCAATAGCTTCAATAAGAAAAAAATGGTTGCAGGATTTTTTTTTATGTCAAAAAAGCATTTATACGGTTTGGCATCAAGGCCTCCTTATGAAACTCATCTCTCTTAATTTCCCACCTGGTCTTAGATTGCTTATTGGCAATTACTTAAACGGAAGAACCTTGGTACTCTTCTGTTATTGGGAGCAGTTTCAAAAATGTATGTGTGTATACAGGTCTGCATGCATACACATACATTCATACATAGATACATTTCTGAATCCGATCCTGATAACACAACCTTTCAAGTTCAAATTAAAAATATTCTTTCTTCTGTCAGAAAAATTAGGGCTGGCATCGCACAAGGATCCTTAACTTCGCCCACTTATCTAATCTATTAAAAAATTATATTCCGGACATCTCTAGTGCAATTACCACATGCTATGCTGACAATAGCACAATTTTAAACAAATCACTCAATCCACATCTCGCTATAGAAAAACTTCAAGCAATGGGACAAATTTCTCGGTAGTTCTAAGTCTGGAAAATCCAAATCAACTCTTTAAAGTCCTCTGTCATTTTTAACAAACAAGTTCTCTGTTCTCCAGGAACTTAAAATAAACAGCAACATGATAAAAAAGGAACCTTATATTAAATATCTCGGCATCTGCCTGGATAAAGGCTTAATTTTAAATACCACGTGACATCCATACAGGATAAAGCACAAAAAGCCTTTACGTCAACCATGTATTACTTGGCAGAAAATCAAAATTGAAACTTGGTATGAAAAGAATTTTATATTTACGAGCCATTCAGCCAATTTTATTATATATAGCCACCAACTTAGGCCACTGCCACAAGAACAAACAAATCGAACCTTCATCAACTGCAAAATAAGCACCTCTGCATTATTACAGATTCAACCTGTTTCATACGTAACACAGTCATCCATCATGGAATTAACATTAAACCAACCAATAGTGAACTCCTAAAACTACCTGAAAAATTCTATCAAAAATGTGATTCCCACCAAAATGAAATAGATAAAAACACCAGTAATTACATTCCCATTATTGAGCAGCTTTACAAAAGACCCAGGACCATTCATCACAACCCTGACTGGCACTGTTATCTCAAGTATTTTTATTTTTTATGCACATAGTTTCATTTTGATTATTTATCATTACTTTTACTATTTTTAATTAACCTGGTAAAGCAGGTTCATTGACTTTGCCTGATCAAGCAGGATATAGTCTGAATTTTAAATTTTAGTGTAACAAAAATTAAACAAATTCTGTTTAAAAAGGTATATATTAAAGTGTCTCTACTGACACAAATTCAACTGGTAAAAGTAAGCATTTTTCTAGAAATTCATTTCAATGAGTAGGCACCCCCTTCACCCAAGCTTATTCTAAGCTGGTTATGTCCCTGTACTACAATATTAGAACAATAAGGCTCAATTCTTTAATTTCAATCCAAATCAAAATTCGTCAAAGTGGTTGAGACCAAAGCAGTTCTTCAGATATTAAGAAATCAAAGAACGAAACACACGTTGCTTTCTTATAATGTATTCTTCAAGAGACAAAGATAACGAACTATGAATTCCAATCAGCACACTTTTGATTGCATATTTTACATTAAAGCATCTCTTCTGGATAGAAAAACATACCTGCCCCTGCCTGAATCATGTGGCAGAAAAAGTATTATAATTTATCAGCTTCCCACCATTTTCAGAATTATATAAAACATTAATAGGTATTTCTTTCAGCATGTGAAAAACAGGCAAGATAAAATCTGTACATACTAAATTTTCATAGATTTCTCTTTTATGTTTATACTTTCTAAATTTATTAGTTTCAGTTTTTAAATATATACTTTGATTTACATATCAACCATATGGTCGAAAACATTTCTTGGCTGATAACTAATGATTGCAATATACTCTCCTGCAATTATAATTATTCAAGGTGTATTTTATATATGCAACATTTTTTTATTTTTGATGCACAATGCGTTTTTATGAAAATCGTACCACATTCACACAGGCTTTATATATAACATGCCAACAGCATATATTCCAAACATTTAACATTCCAAATTTGAATGCCCTTTCTCCTCTATTGTGCTAATATTTTTAGTTGCTGTTTGCATGTGAATGAAAACAGTTATTGTTTCAACTGATTCATTCTTTTTCATTGAAAATATCCATTCGTGCTTTTAATTCATCTTGCTCATAATCTGTTAGAATGTCCGCATTATCTTCAAGAAGTCTTACTTTATGGAAGCAGTTCAAATTCCAGGTTTATATATTTACATATTTTCTGAAGCAAGGCCCTTTAAACACACCTATTTGAGAAGAATATTAAGTTCTTTACTGCTCCGTAGTTAAAATCGTGTCTTTTTTTCAGATGAGGCTAATCATTTTCATTATTACATAGGCCAATGCTGGAATTCCAAACTCATGTATAGTTCTTTGTTAGCAGGTAAGCAATGTCACTCAGATTTACAAAAAAAAAATGCAGAATCTTTGAGCTCAGGTTCATAGAAAAGACAGCAATGAAGTACTGTTATTTCTTGCACTACTAAATGCTTAATGCTTGAAATACTTGACACTTCTCGGGATCATTCAAAGTCTTTCAATAGCAATATTATCACCTTAGATCCAGTGTTTTAATAGCTACACTTGAAATTCTCAGATGTTATGTTCAAATTTTAGACTAATTTTTCATGCACAACTACTTTGATGAAAGGCTTAAATCATCAAAATTACAACTTCAAAATGGCTTTCAGATTTTTAAGTTTTTGCATATATTCATTATATATACATTTCTCAAGAATGAAATCATTCACCAGCAAAACTGCTATACTTTAATTACTGCAAAAGCATTTTTCTAACACTTCTTTGTGAATAAACAGAGCTTCCAAGTTCTTCAATTTGAATATTCGTTATGGATGGAATTCTCATGTTTTATTTCTCAATCTGCTATTTGGAATAATATGTAGACTATCCCAAGTATTTGTCACTGCAATTACAAAGTAGAAAATTAATAAATTTTGGTGCGTCTTGGATGATATCCGTGTTGTAAGATAAATTTCTTAAAATAATCCAGTTAATAATGAATGTTACCTAAAACATTCTATAATATGGCCAAATAGTCTCTTACATGTGATGCTGATGTAGGTGAAGAGGTAGAATTGCAGCAATGTTGTATCTACACTCTACTATTCATGATACTGATGCTGATGTAGATGAAGTGGTAGAATTGCAGAGATGTTGTATCTACGCTCTACTATTCAAAAGTTGCTAATATCCTCTTATACCAAAATCCCCAGTTTGAAAGTGAAATTATTGTTATCCACATGAAATATCTCGATTTTCAAGATGCCATGTGCAAATCCGCATTCCATTATTTTCATTACGGAAATAAAGTACCTGGCCAGTAGTGGATTCAAGAATATGTAAACCATCTTTTTAAGATGCGAGATACATTTACTATATTAATCAGGAAACAGATTCTGATGGCCCTCCGATTGCTTTAGGCCCCTTGAGATCGCCAGAAGTGTAATTCCGTAATCCGCCTTTGTATCAGCATTCATAGATGATGTCTTTTAAACTCACTTGTGACCTAAAGCTACAGAATTATTAAAAATACTATAAAACATTAGCAAGATCTAGGTTGAAAGTTTTTTTTCTTAGACAGACAGACACACAAAGTAGACGAATCTGACAGATAACTGAGACCCCGACGAAGGAAGTTTACCCCTCACGTGACCGGATATGTACCGCCTCAGGGCAAGTAAATCTCAACACTAGTACTATTGTCGAAATAGGGGTTATTGTAATTGGCCGTTTATCGCCTTACTGGTTTGTTTTTATTTTACGTGTACGGATGGTAGTAATTGATATGTGAAGTGCAATGAATACTTATCTCTTCTGTTTTGTTTATGTTTATCGTTATATAAATGCATGCATTAAAGCTAATCAATCTGTTCAAAAAATATATTAGATATGTGAAATTACTCATGCATTTCTCTGTACATGGACAAGTATAAATATTTAGTATTTCTGGCATATATATATAATATTTGGAGTCTGCAGTAGTTTTTAAAATATATGAAATTTTAAATATTGATAGTTATGAAAGTAGATTGAAATCTATGTTATATTTTATTATCTATGCAATAGAGTGATACTTATTACGTATTTATTATTAAACTAATGGAGAGTTTTTTTTTTTTTTTCTAATGGATTAATCTTGGAAATATTTAAAAAACTATGTAATGGATTTTTTGCTAAGCACGTTTTTTCTGAACATTAAGCTTTAGTTATTCTGTGTTGAATATTTCCAGTGTATTTATTATAAAACGAAACCTAACATCATATTAAAAACATAGTTCCCTAGAAATTTTAAGGAAGGCAATTATTATTCATTTTCTGAAATATTTGTTTTTATATATTATGTAAAATTTTGTAACTTTTGGTTTTATGGTTGCAACTTTGAATTCAATCAAAAACAAATATTTAGGGCAAAAGAATTGTGTATGCAATAAATTTGTCGAAATATATATTTACATGTTCACAGAATTTTTTTTTAATGCACAATAATGTCAAAGTTTACCAATGCAGAGGACTCTGTCTTGATTTCTACTATATTTTCTTAATACGTGGTATTCAACCTGTGTCCTATATCTTGCACTACCAGATATTTCACAGCTCACTTTACATTTTTACTGCTATCTCCTTTACAGTTTCCAATGGACTAATTTTTTAATGCATCATATACATGTGTTTCTGACTACATAATCCATGTATTTAATCATGTGATTGTTTATTTTATTTATGTTTTATTTCTTAAGAAATTGATATAATTTTAAAAAAGGGCAACATATATATTGTAAGAAAATCATTTAAGGAATGCATGGTAGTTGACATGTCACGTTCTTTTCATTGTTACATCCTGGGGCATAGCTAGAGGGCAGGACATCTGTCTCTGGATGCAGCATCCAGAGACAGATGTCCTATTTTTAACTTAAAAAAAAAAGTTCTAGTTTTTAATGCAGTGTTTTTAATGTTTTCAATCTCATTGCTAATGTTGGAAATTAGATGAATTTGTAACACTTAATCATGGCAAATGTCACTGATATGAAGTTATGGCTATAAAAAATTATATCCTGTTAGCATAAAGATGAAGAATTGATAGTATTCAGAAGTATTGATATTATGTCTAATTCATAACAGTTTAAAAATACAATAGAACTTTGATAACTCAAAATTTGTGATAATTTAATTTAAATTTCTTTTTCCCTGATGAGTTGTAATAAAAATGAATGCTAGCTTTTCTTAATTAACTTGAATTTTCTCAAGTCAACTTTTCCTCACTGCAGTAATCAAAATTTTGAGTAAGTAGAACTTTTTGAAAAGGGCACTAAAATTTTTCTTTCTATTTATTTCACAATAACATTATCCTAAATAATCATAGAGGGGGTTGTTCTAACTTCGCAGGAGATTCAAATCAGCTGAAACCTGTAGTGTTAACAAATATGTAGAAGTCTTCCAGTAAAAGGTAATGTGATATTACATGAATTTACCTTTCTCATCCTGAAAAGCAACTGAATTATTGCTGCTGTGAATGTTTGTACTTTACAGAAAATTCTAATTTATTGTAAGATTTCAAACTGTATTTGTGTTGGAAATAAAGTGAAATTCTACTGTTTGC
>KK120793.1:2520-91776 GCA_000611955.2 Stegodyphus mimosarum
CCCTACACAGTCACAGCTTCCTAGACACACACATGTACTCTTAAATGTTAGATTGCGAATATTTGCATGACTCTTCAGCGGCATAATTAGTAGCTTTGGGTCAATAATTTTTGTAATAATAGATATAATTTGCAAATTCTCTTAATTTTTCGCACGAATTTTCTTTCTCCCACATTCGGATTCTAAGTTCCATTTTCGAAAGATTGGGCTGTCTGAAAGGGCACTTTCTGAACATTTCCTTACATGTATTGCAAGATACAAACCACTTTCACTAAAGAAGCTCTCAACAAAGGCCCCCATTCTAAAGCTGAAGAAGTTTACTCCTTATTCTTTCACATTTACAGCGAATCTGAGACCCCTTTTTAGCAGTTTTGAAACAAGTTAAATAATTTGTAGAGACATCAGGTATTTTTGAAGCAGAAGTATTGAAAATTGAGCAACACCTTCGCCGGGCTCGAACCACGGACCTCTGGAATACGCGGCCAGCTTTTTGACCACTACACTATGAAGGCATGTGATGAAGAGAGAAGAAATACCTCATATACTCCTCCTTATATACTCCCTCCAAATCCTGGTGGTGGAAAATCATCATCAACCACCTTTTTTAGTTCGGGCGCCACTTGTAGATTTATTAGATATTTTTTGAAGTAGGAGAGATGAAAAATGAGCAGTGCTCTCGCCGGAACTCGAACCACGGACCTCTCGAATACGCTTCGAGCTTGCTGACCATTACACCACGAAGGCATGCGAAGAAGGCGGGAGAAATACCTTACAACTTTAAAAAAGTTATTTTCCAATGGAGATTTGGTTTTCGTTTATTTGATTATTGCAAATTATTCAAGATTTATCTGCCTAACGAGAGGTATGCGTTATTGGAGGATTTTCTAAGGGAAACTGACTTGTATGCCTATTAGACATGGGAAAATTACGAAAACACCAATGCAGCCAGCCCCTTCTCGGAGATTCGAACTTTGGACCGAAGTAGCAGCGTTTAGCAAATTTACCGAAGGAAACACGTATTTCAAAGGAGTGTTACGAATACGTATAATGACGTAATATACTTATTTTTTAAATATATTTAAATTCGTTAATTAAATATATTTAAATATATTTAAATATATTTAAATTTTTAAATATTTATATTTATTTAAATTCGTGGAGTCGTTAGGTTATTTCGAAGCAGGAGACTTGAAAAACGAGCAATACCGTCGCCGGGACTCCAACCACGGTCCTCTCGAATATGCACCGAGCGTGCTGACCCCTACACCACGAAGGCATGCTAAGAAGGCGGGAGAAATACCTTATAAATTAATCTCAATCTTTAATTTATGTAATAAAACGGTAAATTAAAAGGAAACTATACTTATCTGGTATTTTGTTTTATTTCTGTAGAAATAATTAAATGTCAGAGAATACTTTTTTTAATTATTTATTCCTAAATACTTTAAACTCAACCGCATTAAATTAAATTCCGAAGTCATTATGTCAATTTTTATAACTTATGAACTGTCTTCGAATACTCACAAAACATTAAAGGAGTAGGCAATTCATTTTAAAAATACATGAAATGAAGATTTTTATTAAAGGTTAGCTTCTTTTTAGAATTAAAAATTTAATTTTATTCCATTTTTCGCAGTAAAAACACAAATGTTTGTATTGGATAGTAAAGATGTATATCTTTTTCAAACTGAATCAATGTGTAGTGTAAAAATGCAATTTACGCATAAATTAGCTAACAGAACAAAGTTTTTCAACGCGCTTCCTGATAAATGTGACAAAATTGCTTTTTGTACTCTGAGATAGTATTTATATTTTAATCTATAAAAGAAATTTTTATAAACTACGCTTGTAGAGCTGTTCATTATTTGGGGGAGGGGCAAAAAATATGGAAAATCGTCCATACCTTCGCCGGAATTTGAATACTTGATCTTCCTACTACTAGCCGTACTTTCTACCAGTTACATTATGACAGCATGCATGGGGGAAAGCTGAAATTTTTTATATATTCGTATTTTAGGTAACAGGAAATACGTAGCACAATTTTAAATTGGAGCAAATATTTTCAAGTATTATCCTCTGTGTATTCTTATTACGTTTGTACATTAAGTATTGCTTGCTTTACACCCTCTAATGAGTCATGCAGACGAAATAGTGGTTAGTAACTGTGGCTGCCATAACGAAGGGCCTGAGTTCGAATCCCGAAGAAGGCAAAGATGTAATTTTTCCGTCCCTTCATATGAGGCAAGGGTGACCTACCTTTAGGTTCCTCCATAACAAACAGACCACCGCTTCCGACCTTAGTAATGGCCAACGCCTATAAACGGCTAGAGTTCGTCTTTGGAAAAAAGTTTCCAATGAATAAAACTGCACCAAATACTGTAAAAGATATTTAAATTAATATTTATCCCAGGACAGTTTATCTTACGGATAATCCGTTAATCAAATTTTAATTTTCTTAACATTTAAAATAATAGAAAATAATTAATACGCCTTCCGAGTATCTTGAAACACGTCGAGTGAATTTCCAGATTGCTCGGTTGGAACCTGCAGATTGTATACTTCCGAGTCCAGAGTGAGTCGGAATCGATACAACCATATCAATTGCTGCGTGGAATATTTAAATGAAGGGAGCAGACAATGCCTTTAAAAGAGGGATTATTAAAGGCGCTTAAAATCCTCACGAAAAGTGAGCGTAACGCGATGAAGGCGCGAGACATTTTTAAGGAATTAGTTCCGAAGGTTCTAACGAGCCTATTGCGGGGATTTGGAAATGTGCAATGAGTGCTTTTTTCTTTGCCATTTTGTTAAAAACCGCCGGAGAAGAATAAACCTCTTAACGCATTTGTCAGAGCGGAACCATTTATCTCGATGGGAAGTCCGCTTCGTCCTGACACTCGGTAATAATCCATCCGAAGATCTCTCGCAAAAATGTATCTTCCCCTTACTTTCGAATCCTTTTTCTCTGCCGAAAAACTGCGAGCATAATCCGTGAGCATCGCTAACTGCAATGAATTAAGAGTGCTGGGACGAAAAGCTTAATGAGAAACCCGGGAGTTTGCCTTCAAATGGGCTGAAATATTCATGCGCTCTTTCTTACACGGAGTATTGAAAAGAGTACTCTTAAAAATAGGAACCCATATTTCATTATTTTAAAGGTCTTAAACGCAATACTTCATTACAATGGATTATTTGGAGATGTCGTTTTGGTTAACCCATAGTTAACTTTCTCCCTAATTCGAATCTTTTGAAATCTTCATGAGCACGGACAAGTGTTTAAGTGAGCACTAGTTCCGCGATATTTTTAGAGACTCTGAAGTAAAATGAGACTTTTAAAACTAATTTAGAACCAAAATTACTATTAAACTACGTTTCCACGGGGTACATGGTAACAAAATAATGAGGTTTTAAGCAGAACCCTGATTAAAAGCTACATAGAAGAACTAATATTATTGTTAGACTATTTGCATTTCATTGTAACTAATGATATTAAGCCATGTTCAAACATAAAATACTACATTTATAATATACGTTCCGCTAAGCGAAAAATGTATTGAATTCGTTAAAAGTAGCAATAAACAATGGATAATGACTGCAGTTACAATATGCTTATTTTATAGCCTGATTAAAAGTAATTCTGGACCCAACTGTGAAATTATTCTGTTCAATGGAACACATAATTTTTTGTTTACAAAATCTTTATTGTAACCACTTAAATAAATGCTGTATCACTATTCGACATAGGCTCTGTTTCGTATTTTCTTGTTTAGTGCCATGTACTTACATTAGTGCTTGTGAAGCTCGCAAATACCATATGAAATAAATTCTTTCTGATGGCTCCGCAACCCCTCATACACCATTGACCGGTTCTGGCCATCATTACACAACTTAGCTTCCTTCATACCGATTAGAAGCTCTCAGCAGGCATCGATACGTCTTTCCTTTATTTCAGGTACAAAATCCTTGCGCACCCTACATTAAATTCCCCCATGTTAAGTGTCCTCAAGTCAAAACCTCATGTCCCATGTCAAACCATTCGGGCATTTTGATGGCCTTTAGCTTGCCATGAATGATGTGAAAGGAAGATCAAATAATAATGTCCATTAGCGACATCACCTTTATTTTCATACGCTGGTTCTAAACGGTTATAATGTTGTCTTTCATGATTGCTGGACCCAAAGAGGAGAATTCTATACATTAGTGTCACCAGTCTTCATCTTCTCAATTCATTTAAGCTTTTACAGCCCATGCTTCTATTATTACCGCTTACTGAATTCTCGTCCGATGATGAATCTGTACAAATTTCGTTTCTTTGCTTAACATTCTCACAGCACATCAGGGATTTTGATTAGTATACTATTATTGCAAAACGGCCATCTTGTCGAATTGCGTGACATCTTCATCTACCGGTGCCTTGAAGGCACTATTTGACATAGGTAACACAACACTAATAAAAGTCATTAGTGCAATTTCTAATGCGATCTTTTCTGTTTTCTACTGAATGGCTTCATCACTTACGAATTTATACGTATTAGCTTCTTATTACAGAAGCTTAGGTGAGTAGCCTAAAAATCGATTTCAGCTTAGAAATTGAGGCTGTAGCTCTCATTAAGGAGTTTTTAATTAACACTAGAAGACGTGAATATTTTGAAAATACATTTACAAAATTTGCTACACTAGGTTGAAATTCGTCAAAAAGGACTAAAGCAAAAAACATTCAGCAGCATTCATCAGAAAATTTTTATTGCAATTTGTGTAAAATATTCTAAATTTTCCCGTTTTTCTGTTCATCAGTAGTTAATGCTTTTGTAATTATTTTTCGTTCTTCCTGAGGGGATGGCATTAAATATCACTTATGTCGCTTTCCGGTTGTTTAAATTTTGTAGCTTTGATGCAGTTTGACCAATAACCCATGGAAAAGATTGCTTTCTTGAAAAGCATGTAATTACGAGTAATTTGCAGTCTAATTTTAGAAAAATTTAGTAAAGTTGAAAAAGAAAACAATAATTCTTCTCGTTGAAGATGTAAATGCTTTGATTACTTAGGTATAGCAGACCGGAAGAATGAACAATGATGCTTAAAATTATTAGTGGAGCGTTTAATTTCACCGCAGTTCTATCGCAATAATCCAGCACATTCCCGGGCAATAATTGTCTAAGGTAAACCATTCAAATAAAAAAAAGGTATTTTCTGCAGTCTGAAATCTCAATGTCCTTTATGAAACTTTTAAACGTACATGTTTCTTCACTTTATTTTAAAACTGTATAAACATCATATCGTAAACAAGGAAATCAATCCGTTTTTCATTGTTCATCAAATGTTGATTATGCTTTATAAACATGAAGAACATATTAGCTGAATTATCAGTTACACTTTTGATTTCTCTAAACTAAAACACTTAAATTTTAGAGCATACATTCTATTTATGCATAAAATTAGTAAAAAAACAAACTTGTGTCACTTTGTACAGAATATAAATACTTAAGTGCTAAGTTCTGGCTTTAAGTATACAATCAAGCGACTTATCACCCCGTCTTAATCTTCTACTGAAATAACATCGAATTCAGAAGGGGGTTTTAAACAAACCATTTTGTTAGTGCTTCAGGTTAACAAATCACACGGCTGGTGTAATAACAAAGAGTGTCATCACTTTTACAGGATTTAACAAAATATTAAAATCAAAGTAAAATGACTGTGATTTAAGTATGAAATTCACAAAAAAGAGTTCGAATCTATGTTTTGCTCAGGTCTTGCACTCACATGAGAAAACATGAATGACAAAGGCTAAAGTCGACTCAAATAAATCTAGACACTGGGCGAAAATAGTAATAAGACAATCAACGGTCGCAGCCAAAAGCTCTCTCCTAACTTCAAAAATCCTATTTGTAGATACATTAATTAATATCCATCCTAGAGGGACTTGATGAAAGTAGAAGTTACAGTAAAGGAAATAATAATAAAAAGAAAAATCTAAAAGGTTTCAGATTTTAAATTACGTCCAAAGGGGTTTTTTTTAACGTTTTATATTTTACCTTTATTTATTAAATATCATATTCTTCGCACTTAAACCATAAAATTCAGTTCAACAGCAATATCGCAAAATAATTTTAAAATGGGTGTATCTTTAGAATTTTCGATATACAGTTCCTAAGGAAAAAAAGGGGTTTTTTCCCGTAGAGTATTGCCGTTGCTCGCTTTTAAATCGTTTGAGTTTGTTCATCAAAAATTTGTTCTTACAAAATATGAAATATATAATTCCAAATTTGGGCTTCCAGATGCGCATGTTCGGGTGGAAACGCACGATATTCAAAATTGGATGGCTCTAGGTACCATTGTTTTATCACATTTGGAGAAATATACATATATTTATGCAGATTCTTCATTATATAATTTCTTTAAATATAATACAAAGTTGCAATATTTGGTGGCAACAGTTTGAAAAGTGATACAACGCTTTTAGTGATTCGACGCAAAATCGCAAAACGAAAACAATAGTCATAATAAGTCATAATAATAACAATAGTCATGATAATAATTTATATGTGTTTGGAATCCTCAGTCTGTTCCACTACACGGTTCAGCCTTTTGGCTGTACTCCTTTTAATGGGAAAGGAGCGGGTTCGCAAAAGGTATTTCCGAAAGAAACTTAGTAACCTGATCTTAGTAACTTGCGACGACGGCTCTTCACTCTGTTTATGGCAGACATACTTTGATTTTCATAACACATTAAACATGAATGGAGATATCAGAACCGAAAATTAAAGAGTGATCGCCATAATACCTGTCCTGATGTTGAGAATTAGAAACCCGGTTCGTGCATAGCACACCTTCAGAGTCAAGTCTGTCAATAAACGACACCGCGGAGGGGGGGGGAATCGTAAAGGGAAAAAATAATGAGATAATGGATTGATAACGTAAAACCCTGTAACTTAACACGGAACCAGTTAACTTTCATTTTCCATCTGACGAAACCAGCAACCACGTTCAGATAGTTTTTAGCTCCAATGATGAGTATTATCCAAGTGATTTTTTCCAGTGAATGAAACTAAAACTAAAAAGGGCTGACTCACTTCATATATTTCCTTTAATCTTTTTAAAGTAATACGAAACTTCCACTTTCAAATAATTATTATAATTTCAATCCTCATTACTTAATTGCTTATATATAGCTTAAATCGCGAATAATATTTTATTGTTTCCTCAAAAGAAAGCGTTAAACATTCGTATCATATCATAATTTATTTTTAATCTTCTCTTTATCATTCTATACCTGCATTTCCTTTTCCATTCTCCCTTACACCATAGCTGGCTAATATTAGAAAGCATTACTCCAACAATTTTACCGTACTTGAAACTTCACCTCTTGTTCAGTTTGACGGTGTTACTTTAGAAGAAAAGTAGTTGTCTGGCATTTGTTTATATCGAAAACATATGCTCCGCTTATTGCTTTTTGTAAAATTTGCATAAAGTCTTGTTTTGTCGCAATAAAATACACTTTATCTAAAACCTCAGATTAAAAAAATCAGATAAAACTGTTTCATATAAATGAAGCGAAGCCTGGCTTATTGATTAAGGACTTAATTGGTTGTATGTTGCATAAATTACTATCATGCAGTATTTATTTAAAGTAAACTCCCACACATAGCGAGAGAAAATCAAATATCTTTTCCTAAATTAAACTTTCTTTCTTTGGAAAATAAGTCTTTTTTTAAATCGAACTTTTATTTATTTCATTTTAGTGTCCCTTTTCTGCATGTGGCTTCGAACGTTCACGCTGTCTTTTTAGAAATGCTGATAACTCCGAAAAGTAATTCTATTTCGTTAGTGTTTTCTTTCTACTGCTTTAGAGAAACCCATTATAATTTGACGAATGCAACAAAATCCGTAAATGCAATTTTGGGGTTGAACATTTAGCTCAGCATTAAACACAAAATTTCATCCAAGTCCCATTAAAAAGGGAAATGTAACATTTTCTTTAAAATTTCAGTACTAAAAGAGGTGAAAGCTCTTTGATTGTAGCTATGTTTGTCACCAATTACTTAGATAACATTGCCATGAATTGCAGACCGAAAAGAAATCAATGTGCGTGCCGTAGAAGTAAAAGACAAAATATAAGGATCTCTTTGGTTGTAGTTCGATTTCTTTATTGTGTCTCACTGCACGTATTTTCAAATAAGGGGATATGTAATGGAATTTAGAAGCTATTGGTTTATTGTTGAAGTTCTGTTCCATCAAGAATGAAAACCGTTTCACAAAACCTTTAATTGCAGCAATAGTTTCAAGAATGTTCGAAGAAGCAGAATAGAGCAACTTATGGAGCAATAAGTTCGGATCTGATAAATCAGAGAGGCTCAATTAATTGCCACTTCAGTAGGATCTTTAACTATTTTGAGAAGACTCGGCATAAAACGTGTATTCTTTTTGTCAGTTCTTTCTCGTAAAGGTTGAAAGTGGAAAGGGAAAGAAATGTTGCGTAAATGACTCACAAAAAGATACTGCATGCGTACTTTAATGGTTTTGTTTCTTCAGTGGAAACTTTCTGAGAAATTTGTTCAAAGAAATCAATGACATTCCGAGAATCGCCTCATTTCACGTTTTTCTTCGTTAAAAGAAAAACGTTTCATTACTGCGAAGAAAAGTATCAAATGTTTTATATTACAAATTAGTGCAATATGAACACGCAGTTACCTGATTGGAAAATCTGGGTTACTAATTTTTAAGAAAATTCAGTTATGATTGACTTTTACGTTCACTAGTTTAAGCAGAGGTACTTATTTTATATAAAGAATAGATAATTGGTTTCCAAATTGTGAAATTTTTCAGAAAGCATCTGTTCATTCTGTAAGGTTTATCCTACGTTTTTAACAGTTATCTTTAGTTTAAGCTACTTTCCTGTCCCTTCTAATTTCAGCTTACAATTTCCTACCAGAATGTGTCTTTATAATCGCGTTTAACGCAAATGAGTAAGAGTAGTAGTTAAGTCGAAGTTCCACTGACTTCGAGAGAGCCTCAAAGTTTCTGACTAGCACGAGTTTGCCTTTTCTCTCTAAGCTGTTATCTAAGCTGTTATTCTAAGCTAAGCTGTTACTCTAAGCTAAGCTGTTACTGTAAGCTAAGCTGTTACTGTAAGCTAAGCTGTTACTCTGTCTAAGCTGTTACTCTAAGCTGTTATCTAAGCTGTTACTCTAAGCTGTTACTCTAAGCTGTTATCTAAGCTGTTACTCTAAGCTCTACTGTCTCTAAGCTGTTACTCTAAGCTCGGCTGTATTACAGGCCTTTGATAGCTTCACTAGCTTATTCGATGTTTAAGGGCCAACTACTTAAAATTTTGATAGCTTCGGTTATATCTCTTTAGTTAAGCTTAGTAAGGCTTAGTTCTTATTATTTTGAGTTCAAGCCCAAGTGGAGGCTTTGCTGTACGCCCTGAGAAGAGGGCCATCTGTCAATTCTTATTTTGAGCAATATAAGGTAGTTAACCCTTTTTGAGTTTATGTCTCGGTTCCTGAACTAAAGCGATTATTCGCTTAGCTGTTCCCAAGGTTCCTACACATTTAGCTGTTACATAAATGGGTGGAACCCCACATTTCTTTAAGGAAGGAAGGATCCTAATGTCTTAAGGATCCTAATGTCTCTACACAGTTACATTAATTTCTATGTTGTTACTAGTCATCTTATGTTTAAATTTCATATGTTCCTGTAACTCGACACTCTGTGCACTTTGCTCTTCATGAAAATATAAAATGAGCCAACATTTAAGCAAAACTCAGAAAACATCGTCAACGCGATGATTAATCAGTTGATTTTCGAACAATCACTGCTGAATCTAACTAGTGTTACAAAGTACGTTTTGCTGTTTCCAGACTAAATTGCCTAATACAACTTGTGGTTAAAGATTAAGATTTAAATGGCTTTTGGCATACATTCCATAACATTTTATTTTCAATTACTAAGACTTTAGCGTATCTTACAAGCTCCTGTTAGTGTATTTTAGTTCTTGTCTAATTTGGTCAAACATGTTTAGTTAGTATTTTAGTCTTTGTGTAAGTTTATAAGGTATATCTCCCACTTTCTTAGCGTGCCTTCGTGGTGTAATGGTCAGCACACTGAGCCGGAATTTCAGAGGTCCGTGGTTCGATTCCCGGCGAAGGCGTTGCTTATTTTTCATGTCTCCTGCTTCAAAAAAATACTTAATGTCTCTACACTGGCGCTCGAACTAAAAGGGTTGTGGATGATGATTCTCCACACCCAGGATTTGGCGACTAGGTCCCCTAAAACCCTAGTCGCCCTTTAAAAAGGGGAGTATACAAGGTATATCTCCCACTTTCTTAGCGTGCCTTCGTGGTGTAATGGTCAGCACACTGAGCCGGAATTTCAGAGGTCCGTGGTTCGATTCCCGGCGAAGGCGTTGCTTATTTTTCATGTCTCCTGCTTCAAAAAAATACCTAATGTCTCTACAAGTTTAGCTGTTATCATTTAATGTTTCATTTCTTTCTCGTTGTTTCTAATACTCTATGATGCTGAAATTAAGTTCTATAATATTTTGATAATTCAATATTTCGTTATTAAGTTGGTCTGTCAGGAGGAGTTTGATCCCCCTAGTCGCCTTTAGATGAATGGTGAAATGTCTGGAATTAAAGGTTATATGTTCCCATATGTTCTTGTGGATAGCCGTTATTATTATCGCTCCAGCAATACGAAGGTGCCGAATTCGACTCTGGAAGAAAACAGTTGTTAAAGTTTCAACGATTCCTGGTCTACAGCTCTTTTCGTTTCCACATCTCTGACTGTATCTAACATAGCGGACGCTAACCCGTTGCCAGACTTGTAATAGATGACTAAGGGTACTTCGGTCACATCTAACAGTTACAAAATTTTACAAAGGCGAGGGGAATATTTTTTATTTCGTTATTGTATTATTGTATTGTTTTTATTTCGTTATTTCGTTATTTAGATTTCGCTATTGTAATCCATTACGGCATTGAAACAAGGTATTTTCAAGTGAAAATCTTTCATAACAGTTCCGCCTGGAAATAAAATAAATGCAGATCACCTTAGTGTATTTTGCAGCAATTACATAATTCAATCTACATTAAAATAAATATTATTCAATGTACTTTTACCTTAAAATCCACTTACCAGAAATATAGCTTTAATTTGCTACTGACATGAAGACTGAAGCATTAAGAAGGAATTTTAAGTTATAAAGAAAATAACATGTTTGAAATAAATGCTTTTAAAATTTTGTTTTAATTTTTCCTTTCCCTTCTATTGAAACATACCATAACAAAATAGGGGATCTGATTTATACGAACCAGATTTAAGAACTCACTTACATTTCTATAATATGCAAATTATGAAACTCGAAATTGTCTTGAGTAGCAGTGTATATTCCACTTGTTTCTCAACATCTGAACTGTAACTACTTCCTGTTATATGCGTGCACATTTATTCCGCCATATAGCTGCCTGCTTATGAAAATTAATCCTAACTGTTTAACTCTTCCCAACACAGTTTCTTTCTCACCTCTTTTTCCCTCGATTCTTCATCCCTCGGCTTTGTAATGAGCGTTGTCCGGTTGTCTCTGTTCCCATAGAAACAAGCTACTTGTGATATATGAAGTTCACTAGATCAAGCGGCTTCAGGAGGCGGGGTCAGTGAAACTTTTAATAGGCTCTGGTAATTAACTTTCTCACTTTCATAGGCGGCTGTGCTAATTGAAAGACGTGCTCGAGGTTCACAGGAACTAATCAGGATCGTTAGACACTACATTTGGAAGCGAGAACATTAAATGGAGCTCGAGAAAAGACTCAAGTACAAAAGAAATAAAAGGAATTTTCTACAGAAAACACAATCAAAACCAGCATCGAATCAACGCAAAAATGGTAACACACTACAGTTAGATCCGTTATAAATCGAAGGCTGAAGTTCACTCGCGGAAAACAAAAAGGCTACAACTTCTTAAAGGCAAAAAGAGCAGCAATCAAATATCAGTTTACCAATCGATTCAAATAAGACAGTCGCCAAACATAAAATTTTATTTATATTTCAAATGCTGACATATATGTGAAATGTATTAATAGATACGTATATAAACATTTATCACCTATTGAGACTACTGAGAGTTTTCCCCTTACCAAAATCAGTGCGCGTAATATGTAATATCACTTTTTTCAGCAGATTTTAAGCTAATATGCTCGTAAATTTTGTTATTAAAGAATATATGCCGCCCCAACAATATAAATTGAAGTCCCTTTTTTGTTTTTCTTCTTTTATGAGGTATTTCTCCCGCCTTCTTAGCATGCCTTCGTGGTGTAATAGTCAGGTTCGAGTTCCATCAAAGGTATTGCTCATTTTTCACGTTTCCTGCTTCAAATTAACCTAATGACTACCGTTTATCGAGAGATACGAGGTTCGACTCCCGGCGAGTGCATCCCTCATTTTTCATGACTCTCATTTCAAAATATATTAATGACTCTACAGTGGCGCCCGATCTAAAATCAGTAGTAGAGAATCCTCATCTACCTCCAGGATTTGGCAATTGGGTCCCCTAAACCCCAGTGTCCCTTTAAAAGGAAGCGTATATAAGGCATGTCTCCCGCCTTCTTAGCATGCCTTCGTGGTGTAATGTTCAGCACACTTGGCGCGTATTCGAGAGGTTCGAGTCCCTGCGAGGGCATTGCTCATTTTTCACGTCTCTAGCTTTAAAAAAATCCTAATGACTCTACACTTTTAATAAAGCTGTACCATGATCATTATTGCTCAAATTGGCAACAATCTATCGCATTAATGCACTTGCCACACAATCATCTCAATTATCTGTAAACGGATATTTGATTTGAAAGTTCACCCAAAATATAATTTACGATCTGAACATGGATTGCCATTAATCCTATACATTGATACTAATATATATGTACTAGTAGTTTATACCGAGCTGAGTTCCCGCGAATTGACTGCCTTCCCAGCAGTAGTCCAGGGTAAAGTCATTAAACACGAGTTTTCGAGCCGAGTTCGAATCCCAGAAAACAAACAAATTAAATGCATGGGCTTTTTCGTGTTTTTTTCTCATGTGTAACGTGAATACCAGCCAATTTCACTTCCAAAGGCCTCCCTTCCTTAGGCAGATAGTCCTCAAGTGCATTACGATAATTCCTTAATATAATTAATGTGCTGTCTGCATGAAGTTTTCGTAGTTTTCCTCATCCTCTTAGGGGAATAGCAGACAGTAGCCTTTTAAGATCCTCCACGCGTGCACTCCTCCTAAGTCCTTCGTCTGTACTTCGTCATAATCAACCAATCACTCAGTACATTTGCTTAGACCAGGGAAAGTAGAACAGAGGCTTTAGTAACAGTTATTTAACGTTACTATAAAACGTAGCATAGTACATTGTGCCAAGTATTTGTACAAAAGAATTCATTGAGATAATCAAGCTGCGTATTAGTAAAAGAACTTCTTATGTATCTACAGAACATCAATATTATGCTTAGAAGCACTATCACAATAACATCAGTTTCTTTATAAGATATTTTCTCCCTTCTTTCTGCATGCCTTCGTGGTGTACCGGTAGCACACTCGGCTCGGAGAGATGTCCAGATTCGAGTCCCGGCGAGGGCACTGCTCATTTTTCACATCTCTTTCTTCAAAAAAATCCTAATGACTCTACAGTGGCATCCGAACTAAAAGGTGGTGTATGATTATTCCTCACCATCAGGATTTGACGAGTGGATCTCCTAATCTCCAGTCTCCCTTCAAAATGGGGAGTATATAAGATATTTTCTCCCTCCTTTCTGCATGCCTTCGTGGTGTAACGGTAGCACACTCGAAGTGTATTCCCGAGGTCAAGGTTTGAGTCCGGATGGGGCATTGCTCAGTTTTCACGTCTCCTGCTAAAATAACCTAATGACTCTATATCTTAAAGATATATTATCTGTAAATATTTTAAACAAGCTCATGAATTGTGCGCAATAGATGCGTACATGCTTGTTTCATGGCATATTTCATTTCTTCGTTTCAGAAATGACTGTATATTGATATTTCTCCTCCCCGCGGAAAGAGCTGAACACTTACTTGGAAGCAATTGCCGGGAAAGTGTACTGCAGCTTACCTTGGGCCTGTAGCACCCCTATATCACTCAATACACTCATATACAGTCAAGTCTTACACGGGGACTGAATTCGCACTCTTTCTGATTTCAGACTAGAAATTAGCTATTGCTAACCTCTACATTTGTTGTCCCCCAGAGTTGCTACTTTCTATTGTTCTTGACGTCATCTAGCATTGAATTTCTTTTTAATTTGGTGACTTAGAAGCAACAAGAACATTCAAGCACAAGTTGAGCGGGAAGCATAATAATTAAATATTCTGTGCATCAGATTTTGAAATACAAAACTGTTCCAATCTGATAAAGTCAAACTGCGAAACACCTTGCAGAGATGCCTTATTTAATATTCTTACTGTTGCACAGCTTGTAGAGTCATTAGGCATTATTGATGCTGAAGACATGAAAAATGAGCAATGCCCTAGCCGGGACTCGAACGTGGACCTCTCGAATATGCTCCGATTGCGCCACCGTTAGACCTCGAGAAAGTAAGGAGAAAATACCTTATATACTCCCCCTTTTGAAGGGCGACTGAGATAAGAGGACCCACTCGCCAAATTCTGGTGATGACGAATCATTATCCACCACCTTTAGTTTGAGCGTCATTTGCAGAGTCATCAGGTTATTTTGAAGCAGCAGACGTGAAAAATGTGCATTGCCCTGAACAGGACTCAAAGTCTGGACCTTTCGAATACACGCCGAGTGTGTTACCGTTACACTATGAAGGTATGCTAGAAGGAGGGATAAAATACCTTGTAAATTAACAGCTATGATAAGCTATCATATGTTCGAAAACTACAGTAGATTATTTTAAATAAAAAAAAACTTTTAATGTTTTTCAAAATAATTCAGTTCAACAAACTGTAATAAATCAATCACTAAGTAGAATCTCACATAAACTGTTTGCAAATTCTGCAGATGCTTTTAAACTGATATCGAAAACAGATAGAGACGAATATCTCCGAAGGATATGGTGTAATCTATAATTTGAAAATCCTTGCTTCTTTATTTTACAGTCTCAAATTACATATCAATGGTTATTTAATCTCTCCTAATTATTTAATTACTTATAGATATTAGAATAAATACTAGACTTCTGACGTATTTCTTTGTAAATCAGTTTTTCAAACATCAGATAAAGTGTATTGGAGAAGTCAAACATCAAGAATCAGCATTATATTTTAAATTTTGAAGGACTAGTCTCGATGGTTTAACTACAGAACCTTCCTCCTCAGCTGCCTAAATGCAAATGAGCGAGATACGATCAGAATGACTGGATAGATGCTGAGCTACTGGCGACATCTATTCATGAGACAAGAAAACTAAAGCATGGTTTCTTAAAATGCTGATGGTAAAGATGGATTGGAATTAGTGTTGGTAACTAGAACAGAAAGATTTTTTTGAATGTGAAACGCTTTTGCATTTGAAAAATTTACATTGGTCAAACTAAGAGAGCCTAACAATTTCGCGTTAAAGTACATGAGGCATATGTTAGGAAAAATTAAACCTAGAAGTCCTATGTTGCCCAGCACTATTGGTCAGAAAATCACAGTTTCCATTTTTCTGCATCCAAAATTATTCAAAACATTTTCCATTGGGGAATTATATTTTTCAGAGGCGTTTCACATTAAAAAAAATCCTTCTGTTCTAGTTAACGATCCTAATTCCAATTAATCTTTACCTTCAGCCCTTAAGGAAATTATATTCAAGTTTTCTTGTTTCAACAATAGATGCCGCCAGTAGCTTAACTTCTGTCCAGCCATTCTTTTCTTATCACCATATCTTATCTCATTCATTTGCACTTAGACAGCTGAGGATGATGGTTCTGTATTTAAATCATCGAAACTAGGTCTGCAAAATTTACAAATATTACGCTGATTCTTATTGTTTGACTTCTTCAATCACCATTATTTGGCGTGTTATTTTAACCTAAATTAGATAAAATATTTGGAAAGCGCTTATGTTTAGACCATATTCATTCGCCGCGAATGTCGGAGCACAAAAAAATTTGAAAAACTCGCGCACATGTGACACATTACACACACATATTATCGAGGACATTCATTATTTCGAGTAAAAATCCAAAGTTTCTTACTGAAATTGGTTACCAGCTTCCGAATCTTAGCTGTGGTATATCAATACGTTAGGTAAGGCGTTATGAGTTCCACTCAACTGCCTTACTTTGCAATGACGCCCGACTAATTTAAAACCCGTGAAATATACGGTAAAACCTTATCGACATAACACTCACAAACGGAACAAGATCCGCTTCAAAAAGATCGGATAATGCTTCGCAGGAAAAGCGCTGAAACACAATCATCATTCCAAGTAGAAACTATGCTAAAGGAATTACCAGCTCCCGTAGCTCAGAAGTAGAGAGCCTGTCTCCAAAGAAAGAAATCCGTAGCTTAAGACCTTGGTAAAGCGTAAGATTTTTAAAGCATTTCATAGTGGTAACACGAACGCTGAAATCTTTGAAAAAGACCAGAAATGTGATTGACCAGCGGTTTTCAGTAGCTGCACCACGGCACAGTAAAATGTTTGATCGAGAGTAATATGTGAAATTATTATATTATTAGCTTAAATATGAAAGCTGTAAAAATATTTTTTATTGAAAGGGTAAATGGGAATAGATAATAAAAGTTTGAAGAAATTTATGGAGAAACAAACACAAAACTATCTATTAATCAACTTAATATTTAAAGTGGAGCTGTTTAAGCGATAATTATTTAAAACATTAAACACGGATGATTAATGTGTGTCGAACACACGTTGCATTCTTCCTGCCATTATGAGGCACAAAATGCCACTAATTGTCCAAAAATGCTAAATCATTTTTCTAATAACTACCTTGACGCCTTTTTCTCTGGCATATACGCATATATATGTATGTATACCCCATATATATTATATATAAAAACCAATAATTTATTATTAGAAAAAGTTTTTATATATCACCTCCAAGGAACAGAAATTCAATTAAAACCATGAATTACTATAAGAAAAAAATGTTTTTAGTCAGTACTTCAACTATTATTTTAAATTAGTATTTTCTAAACCTGTATTGCAGTAAAAACCATAAAAATCTGTAAAGAAAAATCCTGAATCGCAAAATACCGAAATCAAAAGTAAAAATTTTAAATATTGAAATAGTAGTTATTGTCATTGACTGCAGATTAATTGACTTGTCAAGGGGAACAAACCAATCTACTATCAGTTAACAACAGCTAAACTAAGTAAGAGTTTTCCGTCTTTTTTCCATGTAAGAACCAAATTATAATTCTGCTAGAGCCAGATCATGAATCACGAATAATACTCAATCAATAGAACGGCATCAGTCCATTTAAGACAAAAGATTCTTCACAAACAAAATAAAATTAGCAAGATAATCTTTTAAATTTAAGTTGCTCATTCAGAACATAACTAAACGAGATCCTTACTTTAGAAGAAATATTTTCCGACACTCTCATTTTCAAACTTAAATTCAAAAATAAAAACAAATATATATATATTCCAGACATATATAAAATAGAAGCAAGTAAATCAAAATATTAACTTTAATTTGGAATAGTCTCTTAACTCTTCAAGTGACTGTCTCCTTAACTTATGAAGTGGTTTAAGTAATGTTATTGTTGAATTAGCACTCTCATACTCTGGTCAGTTGTGCTCTTCATAATATGAGATACAAAAGTCATTAGAATCAGTATATCGTAAATTAAGAAGAAATGCACTTATTTTTGTTATTTAATGTTCATGTCATCTGACTTCCACATGGTAAGACTCAAACTGAAATTAGGAAATATAATCACTCTCACACTAATCCTTAAAGGCAAGCTAAAGCCATTTATTTATTATTAATGGAGCTAAATTTTATTTATTAAATTGGTAAGTGGCTAGGGATATACGTTATCTCCAAATTGGTGTAAATTTAAATAAAAATATTTGAAAATGTGTGTCCCTTGTATTCTTAAGACTTGAATATTCTCATTCTTACTGTAGGAAGATGAGTAATTCATTTCTGTGTAATTAACGTGATGCATTCTAACTGCAAAATAGTCGCTGAGATTTGAATCTTTAGTTTTCAGTTTAAGACAGGAATACTGTCCTTCTTCTTCATGTCTTCTTACTCTATAAGGAATTTTTCCCTTCCTCCACTGCGTGCTCTGGCGGCTTAAAAGGTAGTACTTGCAGCTAGCAATCAGAAATCTGGAATTCGAATCCTGGCAATGGCAAAACTGATTTCTTGCGTCTCCGGTTCCAAAAATTCTAAAAGACTACTAAAATATGGTCCTAATAAATGCGGCTCCCTACTCTTCGCTCCCCTTCTTCTCCAGTTGTCCTTTAAGTGGGAAAGAATATAAAGCTTTTCTTTGCCTGCTCAGTCACGAGCTGTCTTGCTATGTGGGGTAGCATGTACAGCTAGCAATGAAAAACTCAGGAGTTTGAATCCTGACGAGAGCATCGCTGATTTTTCCTACCTTTTGCTAGAAAATAAAACTAATAGCCCTACAACTGGATTCTTCATCTAGTTTATCATATCCCAAACCCGAATCATAAAGAAGAGAGTAGAATAATTCCGGGTAATCTGCTATAAATTATTTACCTGGTTCTGAAATAGAGGTGAAAGTCATATTATTCTCCCTAAATAAATGCAAAATCACTGAAATTAAATCAACAGTCATACAATATACTCAACCAGTTAACTGTGAACATATTTGCAGTTACTTCAGAAATATCACATTTTAAATTACATACGTCTAAATGTTGATATAGTTCAAATAATAAGCTTAGTTATCTTAAATAACAATTACGTGTGATTAAGTGTAAATAATTTTGGAGAAAACGTATCTACCGAGTTAACAAAATGTCATTTTCTATAAATGGAATTGCTTTTTACTATTTAAAGCCTTATGCAAGTTAATACTTTGCAAAACATGTTTCCTCGTTTCATTTTAACTTTTATACTGACTTTCATGATAGTAGCATAAGATCAACGTGATAAATTATGTAAGAAAAGAAAGCAGCATAAAATATATTATTATCTAAAATTTAGTAAGAGAAGACAATGAAAGATATGTAAATAAGTATTAGTTTTGTATAATTTGTTTGCAATCTTTTTTAGAATATCCTTATAAAAAGGTTTCATATTTTATTTTTTTTATTTTACATGATCCTTCCTGCCATCTTTCTTCTTTGCTACATTATACTTCTTAAAACCTCTAATCATTTCGTTTCGTTTCCAAAATTTAAAAACAAAATTGAGAACTCTGCAGAGTTCTTGCGAACAATACTGCAGTATTCTTAAAATTATGGCAAAATTCTTAAAATTAGGGCTTAGATTGACATAAATTTTGAAAGAATCTGTATCAAGGCCATCAAATACATATCTCTCTTTTTCAGGAGCATTTTTTCCTCCTGAAGAAGAAAAACCTGTCTCCCATCGCCTTTGAAATCAAAAACGGCCCAATTATTATTCGAAAATCTACCCAGTGATTTTTTCCCAATTTGAAAAGAATCCTAGTCATAAATATAAAGTCTCTAGACATCGTCACATTTTATTTCATAGTTCTCTCTTAGGAATGATTTTATCAGAAATTACTATTTTTTGTTCTCTTTTCTTTTTCGGATCTCCAAATCTTTATTATTTTGCTTCATTGCTGAAAATCTTCAACAAGTACCCAAATCCTTTCTTAAATTTTCATGATCTTACACGAAGTTTGTAACGAATCACATGAAGTTTGGAACTAATAAATTTGAATAACTGTTTTATATAACCGACAAGAATAATTTTCAGCTAACGATCAACTCAAATGAGAAACGTTTAACAGACGTTTTATCTAAATACACCGCATTACACGAAGAAGCAGCAGATTTTATTTGACAACAAAATTGCTACATTTTACACTACAAAAATGTGTCGTGCATAAACTGATAGGAAAAACGTAAACGTTTGCCTTGACAGACTTTTATTACGCTCCTCTCAGTACGTTTATATGTAGAGTTATTAGAATTTTTTTTGAAACAGAAGACATGAAAAATGACCAATTCCCTCGCCGGGACTCGAACCTCGGATATCTCGAATACTCGCCGAGTGTGCTGACCTTTACACCATGAAGGCATGCTAAGAAGGCGAGAGAAATATCTTATACACTCCTCCTTTTAAAGGGCGACTGGGGATTATGGGACCCAGTCGAAAAATCTTGGTGGTGGAGAATCATGATCCACCACCTTTTTTAGTTCAGACACCACTGTAGAGACACTAGGATTTTTCCAGCAGCAGACATGAAAAATGAGCAATGTCCTCACCAGGACTCGAACTTCGGACCTTTCGAAATATGCCCCGAGTGTGCTGACCATTACACCACAAAGGCATGCTACGAAGGCGGGAGAAATACCTTATAGACATAGTTCAAAACACCTGTTAATTCCGTGCCACACTCATTCTAGCTGCAATGTAATTATGGAATTCACTGCTGCAAAACTTTGCTGCCAACGTTAAATTTGAATAGAAGAAGTAATTTAGTACACAATATTTTTATGAATTTCCAGAGAAAATTCAGATAGAATTAGATCTGAACATCTTCGAAACTAAAATTAGAGTCATCTTGCTCATTTCGAACAATTCAGCATTACCGAGCTCATAACTCAACTCCGATCATAAGTTTTCTTTTTTGCTGAACTGGCAACGTATGACACATTTCTTATCTGCAAGAAATTGCGATTCTATTATTTGGTAAAATTTGCACGTTGTTTAGAAATTTCATATATATTGAGAAGACTGAAAATATTACATTAGTTTAGATTACCTCGATTATTAATCAGTAATTTAATTATTCCTTAAGTATCAGGTTATCAATAGTAATTTAATTTCAAACCATTATCTTTTATTTAAAGTAAAACTGTGTCATAATTTCATAATTTGTCTCAATTTAGAGCAATCTAAGGAAACCATACTCTTTTTATAGAATACCTCAAGAAAAGTAAATTTTACATAAATATTCAATATTATGCGCATCTATAAAAATTATATAGTAATTTGTCTTAGTTAGTAAAACTCTTTGAATTATGTACACTTTGTACTGAAAGCTAAAATAAGAATGTTTCTGAATAGATGAGCAACATAATTAGGCTTAAGAAATTTTATTTCAGATTCCCCTTCTCGACCAAAAAATTGCATTTAAAGGTTTCGCATTTAATGATCCAGTATCATGGTTATTTAGGTCATTGAGACCTAATAACCTAGACAATTTTCTGTTGATCTGTATCGAAATATCACACAAGCCATTATGAGGTCTACTCTCAAAAACATTCAGAGAAGAAATATAATATGTTAAAAAGCAACACTTGGCTAGATCTAAACACGTACTAAAAATGAAAGACTCTTCTTCGTTTCAGTTACCTAACATTCTTTAGCAAAAAGAGGATTCATATTCATAGAATGTTTCTGGGCTAATTTTTGCAATTTTAAAATTTAGTAATGTAAAATTTAATACATTATATACTATACTAAAATATTTTCCATTCATAAATTTTCCATAAAATGCTTTCGGATCTTACTTTATTTCATAAAACGTAATAAAATAAAGAAATGCGTTTAATGAAGGATATGTAACTATCACTCCCCATTATAAAATTCGTTGAAAAAGTTGTCTCCTACCTAGGATAGTTTCACAAACATCGTATCAATAAAAATAAATAGAAATTCCAACTGGTCTAATTTACTGTCCTAGCCAGCCATATTTAAGTTTTTCAAAGTTGCTGCAAAATCCTGCCAGGTTTCTCTCCACCTCAAACTTTTCTCATCCGGGTTGCAAAATCGGAAATATCCCACGTCCATATTCCATATCGAAAAGGGGCGTCAACCTCAAGAGTGCAAGCGCTGTTCTGATTTGTCACTAAAGCGCCTCCAATGGCGATGCGCCACATGATATCGAGTATTAATATAGCGAATCTGCGTCTCTTTACGTCACAAAACCTCTCATATCCTCATAGACCAATAAAATCTTCGCGACATTTCTTAACTAAGAGAATCGTGCTGTTACAAAAGTACAGCGAAGTAAAGCGAAACGCATGACAGATAGAACACGCTAGTAACTTACCTTATTAAAAAGGGAGACAGGAAGGATAAAGTTGGCCTGGCGAGTGTCCTACCAGGATCCAATTGAACGATGCTCGTTGCACGGAATTCTCTGAAAAGTACCCCAGATTGGGAACTGCGCAAGGCTTTAAAAGTTGAAAAGGTTTCGGAGTCGCGCAGTTGCCAAACATTATCGTGCGGGGATCGATGCTCATGCAGGGCACGTACGCCGACATGCTAACTAGCTCGTGAAACGAAACTGGGCTTCAATCCCCCCAAAGAAGCCGTCTTATCCAGAGACAGCGAAAGCTTTTTCAACCAATCGAAAGTTCTCCTTTTACAATCTCTCTCCGAACGGAGCTGCTCTTCTCTAACCTCCGAGGGAGATTGCTGGAGGAGCTGTCTGCTCTGGTCTCGGGGGTCGGAAAGTTTTCGGCGTTTCCAGCTTCACCATTTAAAACGAAGACACAATAGTCTCTGTTTTAAAAGATTGTTTGCTTTCCGGAGCTCTTGATTCAATGAGCTCCCCACGATCAGAAAATCTTTTTCTTTCTGCTGAAGGGGTTGATATGTAAACAAACACAAACCAATGAATTGAAGGAAGCACATACGACAGATGATACTCCTTAAACTCTTATACAATAAAGAAACAGGATTACGCGAACCTTTCTAAAAGCAATATAATTGTGTGGTTTTCAATAATATCACATTTAAATAAATGGGTAAAACTTTTAAAGACGTATAACACACACCAAATAAATAAGAAAATAAAAGGAAAGGAAAATTTTCGAAAATATATACACATAGAAATGATCTTACACCAGAAATAATATGGGTAATTTATAATTTTAAAACATATATCTTGACTTTTATTTCATGCCTAAATTTAAAAATATAATCAGGTTGTAGGTAATATCTAGATGTACTTAATTTTATGATGTGCCTATTTTATTGCGTTATCTTTAAAATAAGCAAGCAGCATGAAAGTTTGACCATTTTACTTCCCTTCTTTCTTATAACAGCCACTTTAAATAGATTAAGTATACTATAATTTTTATTCCTGGTAATTCATGTAAATACCGAATAAATTACTTAACAGAAATTAATTAAATTAAATTACAGAAGAAAAAGAGACGTTGCAAAATGCTGCTGTTACTTTATTTCTTGATTATCAAGAAGTAATAAATTAAGGATTATAAGGGTTATTCTGGTGTTAATTATGAAATTCATGCCATTCTAGTAGTTTTATATTAATTTTGTTAACAGTTTTCCTATATTAACGCCAGGACACGTCATAAAACAAATATTAACATTATTTGCAGTACGATGTAGTAGAGTTGTTTTTGTTTCTTCTCATTTCAAATGTTACCAGAAAATATTTAAATAAATAATTAATAAATTTGTATAAAAACCTTTTCAGGATCCATACTATGTATTTACAATACAATGGCAGGTCTTAGAGCAGAAAATTAGAATTATTAATCGTATTATACAAAGTTTCACTGTTTCAGGCCGGTTCGACTGAAGTTTCAGGGCTAAACATCAACGCAGGGCTGAAAAGCTTTCTTAAAATATTTATGTAACACCCCTGCTTAAGAAGTTCGTAGAAAATTAATGTCATAAGTGTGAAACTAGCATTAATTGAATAGGCTGTTAGAACGCTTTTGTGAGCTTTCTATAGAAGAAACGATATTGTAAGTTGTCTCACTTGATTGGCGATAATGTCAGACCACGTCCATCGAACTTCATAGTGATGAGCAGCGCAGGAAGGCATCTTTTGTTAACATGGGCCTTGGCCACCTTGTAAGAGACAGTACGGCTTTTCCCAGGTCCATTAAATTTCGAGGAAGAATCCCCCGAGGGACGAGTTCAAGAGCCTATCATTCCTCTTCCCCTACAATCAACCCACTCGGCAGGACTCGGCTCGCCGTGTATTTTAAATGTCGTCATGTTTCAAAGCCACTAATAAACATCTTAGTTTTCTCCGGGATTCGAACCCGAGTCCAAAGATACGGTAGCCTGAAACGCTAACCACTATAACCGATCAATGAAGCCTAACAAATGTATGAAGTGACATCATCATACACGACGTAATTCCTATTGTAGTCCAAAAGTTCCTTCGACCTTTTAGGAGCGTTTCTAACGGCTGAGTAACGGCTAAAGTAACTTCGGATTGTTTTATTAGCACAGGTGCCATCACCTTAACTACCAAATTATTGTTATCCTGTAGGGTGTATATTCATTAACCAATTATAATTTTTCCTTTAATTTTACTGGTAGTTTCGTCGGCCCCCACCAGGATGCACATTAATTAATGTACAGGGTGATCTAAAAGTTCGTTATCATTTGAAAATTAAACAATTCACTGAATAATGTACGTAGATTAAATAATAATAATTAAATAAGTCACTGAATAATGTACGCAAGTTAAAAATTGACACAGATGCTTGAAATGTCATTGGGTTTTACTGAAACAAAAACGTGCTTAAAACGATCAACAGATCGTTTTAACAAATCGTTGGCTCTTCATGTGATAATAAAAACAATTATTAGCATAACAACTGATTTTCAGCAAAGACAATGTTCTTTACGGCAAATGTTTAACATGTCGGCCGTCATTCATCAACAGTGCCTATAATAGAGGAACAGTGTTGTGAACAGCACTGTATAGCATATGGTGAGAAATTGACGTCGGATGTTGTCTTTTTGCAATCCTAATGAGGTCGGATGATAGCAGTAGACTTGCGATTTTAGGCAACCCCACAGCCAATAATCATGCAGATTGAGATCTGGAGACTCGAGACGCCAAGCATGATGGAAGTGGCGGCTCAGCACGCGATCCTCATTAAACGATGTGTGGAAGAGATATTTCACACGTGTAAGCAATATGAGGTGGAGCGCCATCCTGTATAAAAGTCATACTGTCCAGCACGTGTTTATCAGTCAGACTAGGGATGATGCGAACCTGTAACATATCAGCACAACTCGCTCCCGTCATACTGACAGTTTGAATAGCAGAACCGCGCAATTCCTCGAAGAAAAAGGGTGCGATCACGACTGATGTCATAAATCCACATCACACCGTAACTAACACCTGGAGGCGAGGACAGAAAAGTGGCAAAGGGACTGATTCCCTCTTTCACTACAGCTCATTTCACACCCGATTCTCATGTGGCTTCACTGGCATTTTGCTACCCAAACGCCATATGTTGGCCTTTTTTCCATCTTTTTTTAGTTTTCAATAAGGCTTCATGTCATTTGAAGCATGTGTGTCAATTTTTACCTCTCTACTTTCATTATTCCATGAATTATTGAATTTTGAAATATTAATGGACTTTTGGGTCACCCTGTCAGCTTTTGGGTCACCACTGACTTATTTTACGTAAAAAGAGAGCTTTTGACAGCTATTGCTGGCCGTCTTGCTGTTATTTCTCACAGCGTCTGAGTTGTTTGAATCGATTTAGCCTTGCTAGGAGTAATTCCTCGAGTAAGTTGACGGACTGAGCCAAAGCTTGTGGATGCGAGTGTCCTTGCAAATCTCATGTTTTTATATTTGAATTTTACCTTAACTGTGTTTCTGTTATTCCCGCAAGCTGCGGAGTTTGTTTGTTCAAAAAAATCTTCTTAATTCGTACTTTATGGATTAAACTATATTTCATATATACTGGTAGCTAATTGTATATGTATAGCTCTATAAAATAACAGTGCTTAAACAATTCTTTTTCTGTCTCATATTAAAGGTATTATGGGTGGCATTTGCTTAAAGTTGAGAATCAAAAATATTTTGCAGGAATAAACTGAAATAGTAGTATAAAATAATAAAAATAAATTTAAATGCAAGAAACAGTACACATGTATGTTGCTCTGATAATAATTACATTTGCAGTTAGATTAAAATGTTATTTGGGGGGGCATTAATTCTCAGAGAAAACTAGATTTATTCACAAACAGTGACTGTTTTAAATTAGTCTACATAACAAAAGGGGACTTCTTTTATCAAACAATATATCTTTCCTGCGAAATAATGTTCCAGTTAAAAAAATTCAAGGACAGAAAAAAATTTAAACGGGAGGATCATCGATACAGGATTTTTGTTGTGTACTATCTAGAAACAATCGTAAATGAGTTTGAAGAAACAAAATGCCATTGGAGGGAATGCCACCGGAATGACCACTAGAACAAAATGCCAATGGATTAGTTCCGATACACCGCCTTTTTCAGAAATACTGACTTGCAAAGTCTGCTGATGTCACTTCCAGCCAGGAGAATGAAGGAACATCTGTAATGCATCGCGGATCTCAAGTGGGGTGTAAAAGTAGCACACGTAGAGACAAGCATCGCTGTAAATACTTCTGACGATCGGCAGCATGCGAGAGTACAGGAAACCCACGGGTATTGATAAATGGAAACTAATGTGTGAAATTAAGCACCATTAGGGAAACGCATGCATGTTTATCAATAGCCATAGCTGAGGTTCGAAAGCACGGCCATGTGAGACTTTTGTGAGTGCAAGATTCATGAAAAGTACACATACATCAGATAACAGATGCCGATACATACATTGCTATGCCCAGTATAAGATGCAGTTCATATTACGTCATTACGATATATATTTTGCTATAGTATTGAATCATGCAGGTAACATGATTCACCGAGTTGCCGTCCGTGCTCTCTCCCGCCTGATATACCTCTTAGTACTTACGACTGTCTAACTTGGTCTAAAGATGCCTGGGGTCTTCCGGATGTTGTCGAAGGCTAGATGAATGCACGCAATGAGTTACAATGTAGAGGTTTATAGTTACAATGTAGGTGCAATGTAACTGATAGGTTTCAGTTACAATGTAGAGGCTGTTGGTGGAAAGCAGTTGACGGAGAAAGAGCTTCCAGAAAACTTCTTTAATTCATGTCTAGGGGAACGTAGAATTGAACTATACCATTACTGAGCACTCCAGTTTGATACAGCTAGACACTTTTTTATGATAAATATCCTGTGAGCAGGCCGCGGGGGGTGAAAACAGTACTGGATGGCAAGCTTTTATTAAGACTTTTGAAATCTTATATTTGGAACACGGAGTAGTAACTGCCCATTTCATAATATACAGTTACTGTACTGTCAGTTGCGATACAGTGGCAAAATTATCATTTATTGAAATTTACCTAGAAGATGATGTTATGGTTTTACCTTGGATCGTAATGTACTAAATCCTTCTTGGATTCACTGAACATGTTGCAACAACAATCTTTGAATAATGCTTGGATGCCGGGGAACATAATGCAATATTTCTTTACGTCATAAGCTTTCTTTAATGCCAACACTCTAATCTGTTGCAATTGTCTATCAGAAATGCAGAAGATGGTTTATGAGACTTCATTATACAATAAACTGAGTGTTAGTGAGTCATCCTTCCACTTTCAGTATTTGCCAACTTTTGATAAACTGAACCTCAGTGCAAGATTTGAAATCTAAAAATACAGTTGCCCTTTTATAGCCTTGAGCGATTTGAGCTCTCAGAACACGTAGTAAAAACTTAAATTCCATTTCGTGAAACTTAACATTTACATGCTAGTAGCCTTAATTAACGATTTGAAATTATAGGCTAAATAAATTATTCCTCTTGGGATTTAAATGTGTTTCTTTCCGATTAAGAATTAATAAGCTGTAAAAGGTTACACTCATAAACGCAAAAATATTTGCAAATAGTTTCTCAAATTTACAGCAATATAAAAGTATATACAAATATTAGAATTAGTAGTTGGTTGATAAGTGCAGCTGTTGCTATTCTTAGTTGTTAAAAGTTGTTTAGGTCCTTCCAAAGCAGATCACAATGCTTGTATGCAGATCTGACACCAGTTACTGAGTTACTGACGAAAGGTAAAACAAAATTACATTTTAAAGCATTTTCCTGATTTTTACATGGTCAAACCTGTTGTGACGAGACGCTTTGTTAGAACATTAGCGAAGCATCGACTTTGCAGGCTGTTCACATTATACGAAAGTTATTATTTAGAACCTAGGTAGCTTGTTCCCTTTATGCAGTAGCTATTACTTCGAGCTTTCGAAAGTGATAAGAGCTGTCAGCACCCTTTAAGCTGCCAGCAAAACATTTAGATCATACGGCCGCACCTTATCAATGCCCAAAATCAATGCTCTTTTAGCTTGATCCCCGAGCTACAATGGATTCTATGGCTAACATTTCATAGAGTCTTAATCTTGCTTATGGACCCAGTATTCACGGATATAGAGAATTTTGATCTATGCAGCAGTACACTCATTCCCGAGTCTATGCTGTTAGTTGTTCATCTGTTTATCATCCTAATTGCTTGTAATTAGCCATTAATCATCACTATCGATGTCTGAATAAAGGTCGCATGGACAGACTAATCCATGTATTATTATTCTATGTAGAAGTTGAAAATCGCACGCGATATTTATCAAGTAATTTTCGAACCGTAGAAATAAATGAAACGCATCCAAATGGATGTAAAGTAATATTTTCTTAAGGAGATGTAAAACTTTGGTGACCGTGGTTCAAATCAAGAACACCCTTCTTGACAAAAATCGGAAACAAAGTAAATTAAATATTTATATGAAAGTAATAAGAAATATTTATAAAGAGCATCTTTTAAGATTTGTCTCAAATGTTAAAATCTATCAGCATGACTCTGTTAAGAGATATCATCACCATGGAGTATGTTCTGATGTTTTACGCCTAACTAAACATCATGATAAAGCACCGTGGCTGACCAAGTACGTCCTTTTATAACGACTAGGTATTATCTGACAAAACTGGCGTCTTTCAAGACAACAGAGCTCTAATTTCTACTGTAAAGCAGATTAAGGAATGCTACAAGATCATGCAAAGGACTTTCTTTATCACTTTATCTTCTCTCTATTAGCTGCATGAACTGAATTAAACAATTTTAGTTTTGATCTAAACAGCTTCAGAAGAAATTTATAGAACGTGAGGGGGCTTCTGTATCACTCGCAGTACTGTAGAATATTAATACTTACCTGCATCTAGTTGAATACACACTTTCTTTGGTGACATCCTTTTCGGCCCCCACCTTAGTGTTATATAGACGGTTTTGATGCTTTAGAAATCGCTGTACTTTCGGTTGTGTATTGCTTTTAAGATACATTTTGAGCTACTTTTCTTCAGGATAGAAAGGCGGTAATTTGTCAAAGGCAAATCATGGTGGACTGAACAATGAATTATAAGTGAGAGATAATGGAGGCCAGAATTTATTCTTCCTAATTCCGTTTCTTTAATTTCTTAACTTCCTTTATTATATATTGAAAATAATCAGAATAAAACAAAATTTGTCAATAGCAGATTATAAGTGCAACAAAATAAAGAAAATCGAATTTTTTAAACACTTCAGTTTAGATGTTTCTTATTTCTTTAACGGGCATAGGGAACAAAGAAGTTCATAGCTCAAAATTCATAGCATTTGTTGAGGAAGAATCCTCATTAAATTACGGTAAACAGCAGGTGTGTTTTACTATTGGTCTCCAGTTAATCATTATATTACAAAATTATCAACATCTTGCTCGTATCATCTTAATAAACTGCTCATAAAGTCTTCAGTACACTCCTAAAATTTTATAGATTCTATTTGTCATGTACATTACCATTTATATTTAAGTGTATTTCTGATATTTTAGGGAATGTTTCTCTGTGGGAAAATAACTTTTAATTAGAGTGCTATCAATCGTTTATTTCTTTGTTATCCTGCTGTTAAAATTTCATGTTCCACAATTCATAGAATATATAAAATATTTTCTTGGTTTGAAATCACTTTGGAATCCACTATGCTGCACATATACTGTAATATTGGGTAAAAATGTTAAATTTTCAGTCTTTTGATATGCTTTTAGAATATTTAATAATTTCAACAATATTTTATATCCATTCATATCGATCCTACAAGAAATTAAAACTTTGAATGAAATTTTTTTCATGGCATTGGGATATGTTATGAAATCGGAACCTATCATAGTAAGATACGTTTCGACTTTTGTTTATTCCAACACTTATCTTAGTTTTAAAACTACCTTAAATCATATGTAAGCTTCAAACATATGAGGCATAGCTCTCATACGAACCTTTTTCTATCTTTGGGCTGGAAGTGAAATGTTAAGAGGCGAAAGAAATGGGTAGATTGCTAAGCTGTGTTTCACTCTGCACTTCTCTCTCCCCTGTGACAATGCATAGGGACGTGTCAAGGGAGGGATTCAGGGATCGAGAAGGTTAGGGGGGATGCGAATGAAATAGAGCGACTACTCGTATATCTGATTGGTGGAGGGGTAAAGGGGTCAGGATAGAAGACAAATCTCTCGCATCCAATGACAGTGTCCAGCGTCCTCTTGGAAATAGCCACCGAAAGTAGCGATTACTAGGCCGGGCAGCCATTAAGAAACACCAGTCTACTCTTGGAAGAGGAATAAAAGGGGACTATATGAGCCATAGATCATTGAAACTGCACTCTCTAGGGACTGGTAACCATGACGACCAAGTGAAGTTTTTTGTTCAGGTGACAGCAGGAAGGAGACATGGCCTACTGGTCAGCTTCTTCGGACATTTCCTTTTTCGTGTCTATTTCGCCCTTTCCTTTCTTATTCTGTGTGCCTTTAGCACATTGTTTTCTACTTCAAGTGTTCTGAATTTTATTTTTTAAAAATAACTCATCTTTTGTAGAATTCCCATCGAAAATAGGTAATTGGTTTCTTTTACAACATTTCAGATCTTCTATTTTGAGGGAAAGGGGAATATAATGTAAAGAGTACTTCTCCCTGGAGCATTTTATGGATATTAATTTTATAATGCTAAATAATAAATTTTTAAAGATATTAAAGTGATACATTCATTTTATTTTAAACATTATTTTAAGAAAAAAATGAAGAATAAATTGTAAACTCATTATTACAATATTTTCTTTATTATTGCTGTATTACGCAAATTTCTTCCTGATAAATCATGATGCTCCACTTAAAATCATGATGCCTTCATTCTGTCTTAACTATAAATTTGCTCGCGTTTTCAAGCAATATTTATATTTGACGTTTCATAGAATAAATTTGTTCATTCTAGGTATGACCTTTTTCCATTCAATTTTGTAATACTCACTTTCAGCTTTTGGACACTGCTATACTTCAGAATGAGTTCCTTTCTTCTAATGATATGAAAAGGTTTTTGACTTAGAAACTATCTCTACAGCTTAGAGCCAGTTCTCTTAGATGCATACAGAGAAGCGAAAAGAAATTAAGTATTTGCATCAAATGGTTGCCCCACTTACTTCACTGCAATCGAATATTCTACTGCTTTTACAATAATTCCTTTCGCGTTGATATTAGCACTGCATTTTGTTTAGAAAGGTCGAAAACTTAACGATCAAGATTGCGGATGCTACCATATGTGCATTTGTCTTTATTATTCAAACCAAACAGATTTAGTTATGGAAAGAATGGATCATGATTGGTTAGGAAGTATGTTGCGCAGTTATTGTGCTGAAAAATTTTCCTATTTATATTTTGAGGAGAAATTTGGTTCCTCGGCCAGTAAAGAAGATGTATAATCTCTCTTACCATTTTGTTAAACTTTCTGTTAGGATCAGCCGATTTATGCATAAGGCTTGGAACAGACTTGAAATATTGGAGCTGTTGATATCCGTGACTGCATGTTTGAAAAATTTATTTGCTAGCTAGTTTTCTTATATACATACAGTAATTACTCGAAGATAAGATATCCTCGAATATAAGACCCTCCTACGCGGCCTAATTAAATACAATATTTTGTTATGAAGTACAAAGAAAAATAAGGAGAGGTTAATAATACATAATTACCTATCTGTAACAATTCATCCGGTGGCCTACCAAGTACCAAGGCATGCCAGTGGCCAGTACACTTAATTTATAGAGGTTTTATTTCAGATCGTTTGGCTAGATCTGGCTGGTATAATTAGCGATAGATATGCAGTTTATACGTAAGACAATTGCTTTAGCACTTTACTAGTATTTAAACAGTGTAATTTTCATATATAGTAAGCTAATTAAACTCCACCTTCTCATTATGAAATATCAGTTCTCAAAATACTCCTTCATATGACCTTATCAAATTTTAGGACAAAAATATAGCAAAATAGGTGGATTTAGTTTCGAGTAAATACAGTGTATGGGCTGGGATCAAACAGAAAGCAAGCCTCTGGAAAACTCCTTGAACGAAAATACTTAAGTGATAATTCCATTCTGTCTACTTTTCAGTTTTACGAATGTAGTAGCTTTGACATATTGCGCACTGTAACTGAAATGCTTAATGACCTAACATAAAACATAAGTTAGTATTTTTACTATTTATTTCTTGATAGTAAAAAAGATTCATTTTAATGCTAAAATATATGTTGAGAACATTTATATTCTTATAACCTAACCTAACTTTTGTGTTAACAGTACCTGCATATTTCATAAAAATATGTTATGTATTAAAATTAGTATAGATATCTCTTCTTTCCGCTTATGTGTCCCACCTGTATATCACTCCTTAATAAATCCCTAAAATGCTAATATCAAGCCTGCTGTACGAGTATTGAAGTGCTTTAAACTCAAGATCTATAGCTTAATATTTTACTTTAAAATAAAGAAGTCAAAAAACCAGATAATTTTAAATCAGAATATTTAATAAAATAAAAAACATTAGGAACGAGGACATTTAAAGTACCCTTTTGTTTACCCTTAAATTGAGTAAAACATTTATATTATAAAAATGCATAAAAAATATAATATATAATAATATATTAAGAAAAATATAAGAAGAGCTTCTAGATCAGTAAAATAGTTCTTTTTTTGTGTGTGTGTGTATCCTTTGAAATGTAAAATCGAAAGGTACTTTAAAATTTTTATTTTGCGAAAGTAAAAAATGTTGTTTTTACGATTTTACACTAGTATTTAGAAATATTTGCTTTACATTAATATGCAAATATTCCCGTAAAAAGCCTTTTTAGTTTAAAGAGTACCAAAACAAGTATTTAATTGAAAAAGAAGAACAAAAAGTTTGAGCAAGAATGACATTTCTGCGTACGAGGGTTTAATATTCTAGTCGTCTAGTTCTTGCAAACTGAGACTGTACGTTATTTAATATAAAGATTAAAAGGGAAATCCGTAAAATCCAAAATCTTATTTTGGACCTCATTTTGAATATGATGAAGCTGGAATTAATCTTTCAATTTATGTACTTATCAGGTTACTTTGAGAGTCTCTTGACCTCCTCTTTTATTTCATTATTTCTCCTGATCTTATTCCCGACTACCAACACACATAACTGATCCTTAGCAGCACATAAGCTAAGTACAAGCGCAATAAATCCTCTTCAAACACCGACTTCATATTCATACTGTACATGTACTTTCACTGCATTATTCGAATCTCGTCAGCGAAACAAACGTCTGCCTTGCGTAAATCGTACGGAGTTGCACAGAGTTAACGGTATGTAAACGATCCGTGCAGCCGATTTAAAAATCATCCGTAAAGTTCTGATAATTCTAAAAACTAGACGATTTGAAATTCAGTTAAGCATTTAAATCCAGCCCTGATATAAACAAATCTCCGTTAGATATCATCTCAGTTAGCTTTCTTCTGTAACACCTTTATTATTTGTCAACAGAATTTTATTCAAGAATCGTACAATTTTCAACATCAAAACTTAATTTTCATGAAAATGCAGTTACAAAATAATACGCAATTTTTATTTTTTGAAATTCCGTAAAACATATTGAGTTTTCCCCTCTTCTTTCTTTTTCAAACCAATATTTTTAGCATTTTATGAAATTACCTCTAGCAGATACTTCTTGTCTATCCTCATTTCATATTAATGATAATTGCTTCAAATCAGATAATGGGCAGCTGAGATGGATGCTTTCTAACATCGTGCATTTAATCCTGATATTCTTTAACTTTATTCTTAATATTGAATATATTTTATAGCTGCGGGTATCATTTGCCAAGAAACGCATTCAAATAAAAAACTTTTTGATGGAGATAAACTTCTAACATCTATTTGATACCTGATGACCAGGCAATTGATATACATCTATTTGATACCTGATGACACCGGGAAGAAATTCGTCTCAATTATAAAGAATTATTCCGTTGATATTTATTCACATAATCTTTCAATATCTTCCCTCATTTCTCCAAATATTACTGGCTAACTTTTACGTATCGTCAGAGAAAAAGACTAGCTGTGTGAGGTAAGGTGTAGGTGAAGAATATTTCACTACAAATTTTCTTTTGATACCTCTATTTGGAAGCTTCAGTTAAAGACAGTTCTTTATGTGGCACGTGAATGGGATGGTGTATCATCTTCTTGAAAATAAAATACATCATCCTCTAGCTTAGTGACGATCAAATACTTTTATTCGCGAGCCAAAAGTATCTCTATTAGTGTATCATGTGGGCAAGTCCGTTCGCAAATTTGATGTTAATTGTATCCTGTTCTTTTGCGAATTGTTCCAGTTATTTGCCAGGACACGGTAAGGGAACACACCTCCTTGATAGAAATCTTTAAGCAGTTACAGTTTAAAGTATATGACTTAATTTCGCTGTTTTTATTGTAAAGAAGTTCCAGACAGTGAACATGGAATCGAAACAAACCTGCATGCGGATGAACCAATGAAAAATAAAATGGACACTTAAATTTCAAATAATATGAAGGAAGAAATGGCATTGATGATTAATCAAACATTTTCAGAAATTTTTAGCTTTGCTTACATATTATTACAAACACTGTATTGTAAAACAGTTATTATTGCACGGGAAATCTCGAATGATCGTTTGCTACTATTTTATCTAAATTAAGTTCGAACTCGCTTGTAACAATCTTTAATAGAAAGTTAAATTTCCATCAGTAATTTGTGACAGACATTTATTTTTGCGTACTTCATTAAAGAAACATCTCTTTCAAGTAAATCAGTTTGGATCTAAATAAAATTAAATACTTTTTGACATAATTAAAAAAATATTTTTTGAACTTATATGCATTCAAGAAATATTGAAAAGAATTATTTCGCTTGAAGAAAACTATTCTCTTAACAAATAATCCGACGGCAAATCAGTCACTTCTGAATAAATCTGAATTTGAGTATCATTTTTAAATAAACATTTAGGGATGAAATGTTCTTTTCCTAAGCTCTTTTTTCTTATCAGTCTTTTTATATGAAAAACATTTTCTTCATTGTTAAATTTCTAAATTAAAGCTTCTAAAAGTGTTATGACTATACTCTTCAGCTGATGCACATGTTTTCGAACATGTCTAGCGTTCTCAGACTATGTTCACTGCCAGTCAAAGCCATGCGCATATAAGATGTAACAATAGATATCCACTTGTGCTGCTCTTTTCCCGTTGGTTTCGTGCAAAATCGAGTAAGAATGAAAATGTCGTTGTACAGGATTTCATAAAGAGCCAGATTAAGCAGATAACGGGACACATACGACCCGCTATACAGCTTTTGCATACACGCACTCTATCTTCTCTTGAACGCATGGTATAACAGAAAGCTTCAAATTCAAATAAACCACCATTTCACAGCACAGTCGAAAAGGAATCTCATCGCATCGCATTGAAAATTTCAGAAAAATAACCTGAAATTCCTCTATTATTCTCAGGTCCCCGATTAATTTTTCCATTTAATTTAAATATTGTTTCATCGCTCCAATATCCTATCTTGAAAAGTGTACAGCCTCTGTAAATCTTGCTGTATACCATCTGTAAAACTGAACTCTCTGTACAGGATCATATTCAGTTACAGCACGGATTGTTCATGGACTGTAACTTTTCTAATAACAGAGCTTTAAAATTTGATGGACACTAGATTTTGGCATTCTAATCTCCTGACCCCCTGGCTTCCTAAATTTAACAGAACTCTGATAACATGTTTCCATCTATCTTTCTTACTTTGTGAGGTCCAACGATATGCGTGGTCTTTCCGAACATTCTGCTTGATATCTTCTGCTTCAAAGATATTTCTAACTTGACTCGGAATTCTCATAAATATATCTGTTTGAATCTCCCTGTTGTAATGCACTTTGCACTTCAGTTAAATTTTCCAACATTCGGTAGCATTTTCTTCGTTCAAAATTTAGTCTTTCTTGGGCACTATTTCAAATCTGTTAACATAGAAAGAAATGAAAATTAAGTGAGTTATGCTGTTATAAATCTTTTACTTTTCTTGTTTTCCGAGCAATTAACCTGTAAAATGACCCTAAAATTCTTCATAATATTCTTGATTTTCAGAAACTGAATAATCATTAATTGTTTCAAACCAATTACGTTTAAGACATTACATTACATTAAGACGTTAAGGACAGATGCAGAAAACTAGAGCAACATTAATATTGAAATTTTCTATTAGGTTACGAACAACATTAAGCACAAAAAAGTTCTATAATTACTTAATAAATTAATGACATTATCAAGAGTGTGATAAAAAACTGTAATCTGTAGCTACGCTGAAAACAGTGTGGCATAGCTAATGATGAAATTGCTTTCAATGACTGCAATATATTCAAGATTTTCCGAATATTATCAGTTAGCAACCCAGAATAAAGGTTCTCTCGAGGTAAAATTATCTACACGCTATAATGGCATTTATTCCAATCGATAAGATGAAAAATAATAAATTTATTCATTTGTTTATTTCTTTGATGATGACAGCTTATAAGGTATTTTCTCTCTCCTTCCAGTACGCCTTCGTGATGTAACGGTAGCCCATTGGACGCGTATTCGAGAGGTATAGGTGCGGGTTTCTGCATTGAACATTTTTCACGTATCCTGCTTCAAAATAACCTAGAAACTCTACGAGTGGCGCCGGAACTAAAAACAAGAGGTAGGCGATAATTCGTCACCACCAGGGTTTAGCAATTCGGTCCCTTAATCCCTAGCCTCCCTTTAAAATGAAGAGTATATAAGGTATTTTCTCCATCCTTCCAGTATGCTTTCATGGTGTAACGGTAGCACACTCAACGGGTATTCTAGAGGTCCATTCTCGAGTCCCGGCGAGGGCATTGCACATTTTTCGTGTCTCCTGCTTTAAAACACCTAATGCCTCTACGAGCTGATAAATCAATTTGCTGATATTATTGACTTAAGCCGATATAATAATTTATTTCAATACCGGTTTCTTAAATAACATAACACGTCAGTTTACTGATAATATTTTCTTACGAAAAGCAATGGTGTGGAAATTTGATGCAAATCTTTGAAACAATGAAGCGCAAGTGTATAATGCAAGTGTTCGAAAGCGTGAAACGATAGTCTACGTTTTAAAGTTCGTTAGGATTTTAACTTTCGAATTTATCTAAGCGGGTTTTAATTATAAAGATTTATGACCAATATGTTACGGCTATAATTTCCTATATGCTGATCAACTTGCGAGGGAAAGATGTGGTTGTTGCCATTTGAAAATTTAAAAATGTTTTGACTGTAACCGTAACCTTAGAGCTGTATTGTTTTAAATCATAGCAATCTTGAGCTCATACATTCAAATAAAAATGTCTGAAATTTCATTTCGATTTTCGCAATTTCATTTTAAGCGGATAAGCAGCTAAGCGTTCTATATCAGGGAAGCTTTTTTATGACCGCCCTGTAATTTGTATTCCCTTCGTTTCCTGAATCATTTAGCTGCCCCTACAAACAGCTGCAATAACTCTCAGACGTAATTTGCAAAAAGTCTCATTGACTCAAATTTTTAATTTTGAAATTCAATTGAAATTTTTCTGTTCCTTTCAACTCTGTATTATTGGAGTTCCCCATTTCCAGTAGCCAAAAATTAAGTAAATGGCGATTTTATGTTTCCTTTCTCTCTAAGCAAAGGGTAAATGGATTAGCAGCAAAAAACTGATTTTCTGATACACATGATAGTTTCCACTATCATCATCATCATTAAGAGTCTATTTGATAACTGAAGGAAATTAAACATTATCGATATAGTATTATATGGTTAGAGATGCAAAGTGATCAGCTTCAGCTATCACAAAAGTAATAACCTCTTAAATTTCCGTCGTTGCTCGGGCTTTATACAGCTTGACAGGGCTTCAGTTAAGGAGATGGAGCAGTTCTTTTTAATATATTTGCAAAAACCTGATGCAGAGCAGAACCAGATACGCATCTAAATTTTGCTTTGAAGATTCTTAACTATTCTGAAAATTCTACACTGTGTAAAGTTTGGCTTGCCTTGGAAGCATAAACTAGTACCAAATTCCTAATAGGTGTAAAGTGAATTATTGATGTATCTGAAGTAACTTCAAAGACTACAAAAGGTTTAAAACAACCTTTTTCCTAAAACAGAACTTTGAAAATAAATGCACTTGGCAACTTAAGAATAAGATGGGTGACGGGATTTCAACGCTGAAACTGTGTAGGAATATTAATGTCTATTTTTTTAAAGAATTAAAAATTTTTGCCTAGCATGTAAGATTTCCATTGATATCAGAAACGCAACAATAGCAGAGTGAACTAAGATGGGTGACATGTACGAAAGATGGTTCTGATGAGCATAAAGTTCCTAAATAAATGCCCTGAGTATGGACTACGTCGACTGGTTATACGAAGTCTTATGTAGACAATGACCTTCCTCTTGTTTTGAAAGTAAAGTCTGCAAACTTGCATCAATATCGGGATAAAACTGAAAATTTGTATGCATTACATACACACAAACAAACAAATGGGCACGCTTCTATGTAGTAGATTCTATTTATGCGGAATACAATGGTAAGTAAATATATAGAATGACTTGATGATTTCAATGCACTGTAACTAAATTATAAGAAGGAGATAAACCTGAAAGTAAATTACACTATAAATGTGAAAAATTAGAGCTTTCTCATTTTTAATATTATGAATAAATTAATATTATTATTAGTTTTATTTAATTATAAATTTTAATATTTAAGAGTCATTAAGTTTTCTTGAAGCAAGAACGGTGAAAAATGCGCAATGCCTTCGCTGCAATGCCGAACTCTGGATCTCTCGAATACTAATAATATGCTTCTAATTACACCCCGAAGGCATGCGGAAATGAGGGAGAAAATATCTTATAATATAATTAATCATATATAATAAACTCCTATGCAAAGTTAAGAGATTTCGTAAATTATGTCTGTTTTTACGAAAAGCATCGAAACAAAGTTACTAACTATGCCGCCAAAGAATTATGCAAATATTCAGAGTCGAATACGTAAGCGTACACGTGCGTGTTTGTGGAGCTGTGATTGTGGAGGGTAACACAAGCACACGAAGGATTTTGGCGATGTGTGTATTCGTACACCTTCATGAACTTCACCGTGTTTCTCGCAAGAGTTTTTATAAGGTATTTCAATTTTATAAGGTATTTAGTAAAATTTGTAGCCAAATGTAGATGATGAAATGAGATGGAGAACTAGCGGTAGATTAGAAACAGGCTAGTCACAAGAGCTGGTGGCTACAGAGTTCAATATAACGCCCAGTATCGTCAGCAATTTATGGAAACAGTTTTTAGGGCACTGGATCCACCTCGAAAAGACCTGGACAGGGTCGACCAACATTCACAACGACAAATGAGGACCTTTATTTAAGACTTTCAGCGCGACGACACAGGCCAGTTATTAATTCACAGCTCTCACATGAGCTGTATGTTGCTCCTCGACTCCTAGTTTCACGGTCTACAGTTGTCCAAAGTCTTCATGAGATAGGGCTCTAAGCCTGAAGACCCACTGTTTGTGTCCCAGTCACTACAGAACACAAGAGAACGCGTTCAGTATGATGCAGATAATATGCGCCTTGAACCAGACTTCAATGGAGCACCATACCTTTTGAATATGAGTTGAGATTCAGCCTGGATAAAGATTTTCGGCTTATTTGTATCTGGAAAGAACCTGGAAGATGATATCTTCCCTCTCTCATCAGGGAAAAGTATTATCACGATGTGGAAGTGTAAAAATTTGCGCAGGTATTATTTTGGTCGGCCGCACACCCCTGCATATATCTGGCAAATGCTGCCTGGCTACTGTGAAGTATAAATAGGAGATCTTATAGCCCTATGTTCGACTTTTCAAGGTTCGACTTCCTGTATTCCTGTTATTGGAAGGCAACTCTCGTCCACATGCAGCTCAAATGGTCGACGATTACCAGGAAAGTGAGGATTTTCGCCATTTAGATTGGCCAGCCCTATTTTCTGACCCTACTCCTAGACAGCATGTCTGGGATGCTCTTTGGTTAGAGGGGAATTGCATCTTGCCGTCGCCCTCCGAGAACCATTCCGGAGTTAAAAACTGCCTTTCTGCAGACGTGGGATTGACTGCCATGGGGACTGTACACCACTATATCTTATCTACTGTGTTGCCAAACTGCGCGACTTGTCTAGCTGTGAGAGGGGACTATACGCATATGAGACTAAATTTCAGTTTGATATCACAATATTGATTTTGACATCCCTACACTCTGAGCTTGTCTGATAATCATGCGTCCATAAAATAATTTTGAATGATACTTCTCTTTCTTTGTTATAAATGTATATTCATACCAAATTTCATTAAAATCTGTGCAATAGGTTTTCGAAAATTCGACATAATGTACTAATTCCCTTAATTTTGCACAAAAGTATCTATTTCATAAGTCCAGTATAATATTTATGCAACATTTTGCTTTGACATTTGGGGCATAGTTTTCTTTTAAGTTTCAGTTCGGGATTAATTTCAACTTATTTTAGTTCGAAATCGGCTACGACGTATTTTAATTCAGCTTTGAATGAATTACAATTTAGTTTCATTTCTCAGACTCAAGAATTCTTAAGCAATCCTTCTTGTGTACTATCGAAGTAAACGCAAATCTTTCAATTGAAATTTTACATTTGTCACTGCATCTTTTAAGTAGATGCAGTACTCCTACCCTCTCCGGCCCAACAGCGTGCATAGCAAATAGCTGAGAATCTTATTGAATATGCGATGAAAAAAACAGCTCTTCGTTTCTACTCATAGAGAAAGGTGAGAAAGGAATTACTTCAGTTTAGCAGCATTGGCAAACAATTTGGTACGGCTGCGTGGAATGCGTCTGACCGAAATTTAGATTCCTGAAAACTTGGTCGCATATTTACGAGTGAAGTGCAAACGTAAATCTCTATATAAAGAAACTGAAAACGAAATCTATCTGAAGCCTTTAAAATCCGAACGGAGTTGCTCATCAGAGAACAAAGGGAAGTCTCTCCCATTTCCCTTCTATTTTATATTCTGCATTTTTCGGGGATCTTTCATTCATTGCTAAATCTTAGGAGACTTTTCTTTCTCAACAATGCCGATCCCCAATGGCAAACCAGGTAGTGGATGCAGTTTTCATTACCATATAAACGAGAAAATTAGCATTTTCGAAAAGATACGATTTTCATAAGAGGCGTTTTGTGAATCTTTCTATCATGGTCTGTGAATCCCACAAAATTCTTACGGCAAAGCTATGAATTCAGCGAGGCGTAAAAGCGAATTAGCGCGGCTGTCGCAAAACAGAGCTGAGCCCCAACCGGCGCTAGTTATTAGCTAAGGCAAGAATATTGGAAGATAACTTTGTACATCAGCGGCACATCTGCTGGTGGGATAGTTGCAAAAATTACTCGAGTTTGCGTGCTTAGCTAAGATTCGGACTGTTAGCCTTACGAAAATTCGTGCTTATTTCCTTCGTTGAATAAAAGATGAACGAAGTGGAGAAAATAATTCATTATGCGTCCTCTGTTTTCCGCATCTAGCAACGATTTTAATGGGCTACATAATACAATTTAGGGCATGTAAAATACGTAATAAAATGGATTAAAAGTTAGTAAACCTTCTTTGCGCAAAACTTCAAATTCATTTATTACTAAGCAGTTACAGAATTAATGCTCCATTATTTGGCGTGATTGGCTGCCGTTCTCATTTTTATCAAAACATCAGCGATAACGACTGAAAATCAGCGATGCTCTCGCTGGGATTCAAACTCTAGACCTCCCGCTTAGTATCCCAATGACCTGGCAATGTCACCGTGAACGCATCTGGCAAGGAGGTAGAAAATCTCTTATAAATATTTACTTTTAACTTCCCAGTTTTGTTTTATGTTCTTTCAGTTCCAATTTGAATGTAAATTATTTCAATTCTATCTTAAATGTGTACTATTTTAGCTGCATTTTCAATTTATATTACTTTTTTTCAATAACATAGCATTAAGAATGTTTTCAAAATTACTCAGATACGGAATTCCTTTTTTCGAAATAATGACACTTTATTAAGTTAGATATGTTGATTACTATCATTCTATCTCTACAATGACAACATGATTGACCTTATAAGGTATTTCTCCCGCCTTCTTTGCGTCCCTCTGTGGCGTAGTGGTCATCATGATCGACGCGTATTCGAGAGGGCCGTGGTACGAATCCCGGCGAGGGCATTTCTAATTTTCCACGTCTCCTGCTTTCAAAATTACCTAATGGCTCTACAACCTATTTTGTTTTAACTGTTTTTTTATATATTTTGCTTCTCGTACCTATTGATAATTCATCTAAATAAAATGTTTTTTTTTCACTTTTGAATCTTTATTTTTTTATCAAATTTTTGATTGTATCCATTAACATTAACAATACTAATTAACATATTTTTTTATAAATTCATATATGTTCATTCCCTTCTTCCACGGAAATCATAAATATTGTTCTGTCTATTATAATTCAAGTAAAGTATTAAAAAGAAGAAGTAGTATTCAATAAATAGCGTACTTCAATTTAAATTAAATTGGTGCATATTCTCCTCGGTATCTGTCTACTTTTGAAATTAATGGAATGTCCTTCAAGGACGCTCTAATGTCTTCAGTCTTTAAAGCCAATAAATGCTTCCAATTTCATGCAAAGTTCGATGTTTTGCAGAATGGACTACTTCATAAGCGTTTTCGAGACTTTCTGGATACATAACATATATACAGATTTTTTTTTCCTTTCAAAATCCTACACGAGGGTTTTCCTTTCTAAGATAAGCAGTCCTTTCGTGTACTTTACATTTTAAATATTTAACCAATGCTGACCCGATACCCAGCAGCTATAAACTCATCTGATAATCGAAATGCATTGTAAGTATATATATATTGATATTGCTTTTATGTATCAAACTGCTTAAAATTTATGCATTAAAATATTTAAAATACGTAATGCTTATCTTCAGAAATGGCGCAGCGCCCTCAAAATAAGGCAGAAACAGAAGTCCCATATTCCTTTGTGGGTGCTTTGAAGCGAGAGATTAAATGGCTTCTTTTACTCTTCCTTTGTTACTAACTCTAAAAGTCACCACGAAAATAAAAACCTATTCTCATAAAAAAAATGAACGCTCAAAAGTCTAAAATAAAAGCGCACGAAGGGATGAAATGCAGGAGCTCCATGATTCGCAATGACGTGATGCGACTCTCAAGTGGGGAAACTCAATTACAGTGTAACGCTGGCTTGCTCTTATTGAAGAATATTTTTATTCAAGAAGACAAGTCAATCTTAAGATTAATGCTATTCACTACGCCCCTGGAGCCACGTGGGATCAGACCATGACTTCCAGCTTTTCCCTCACTAGCTTTTGACTTAATGATGGGAAAAAAATATAATAAAATGCAACCGATATAACACAATAATGGAGGTAGTTAATATAAGAATCGTGCTTCGTGTTTACTGTGACTCTTTCAAAAATTCTTTTAGCTTTCTGTTTGGAGAGCCGAAGAGTGTTTTCTTCTTTTCAAATTGCTTTCGTTTCGCATATTGTTCTTTACCACACTTCCATATCCATCTCACACAACAATGAAAAGCATTTTAAATTTTCATAACATTCATTTTCTATACGATATGATTAAATCAAAAAATAAGAATGTGTCTTTTGTTATTAAAGAACAGCGTGTTAGTAAACAAACCTGCTGTTCATTTTTTGGCAACTTTTTTTTTTTTTAATGGAGAAGATTTATTAAGAATTTATTTATCTCTATCGATTATCAGTTCTTTTAGTTGATCATTTCTGAACCTTCCAAACCTAGAGTTTTTTATGATAATTCCTTTTGGTGTATGGCTTCAGCTTAAGGTTGCTAAAACTCTTGAAATTTTAGTTGAGCTACAGGAGATAAGTACCCCCTTTATCTAAAAATATTTCTATTGAACAAAATTTTGCATTAATTTAGAAAAACCACTGCATGATATGGAAGCATTTGTTTCTTTCAAGAGGTAATAATGACTGAACACGCAAAAGCATTATATATTTGTAGTTTTGTCTCTGTCAACAAAACAGGTTGCTTGAATAAAAATATTTTTAGCTATTTATATGTAATGTAAACAGTACTCTGTTTATTTATATGTAATGTAAACAGTGCTCTTTTTTGTTCAGAGTTAGGGAAGATAGCTGCTGTAGGATACAGATTCGAATCCCAGAGAAAGCATGGATGTTTGTAAATGTATAGTGTCTTTCAGCTTGAGGCCATTTAAATTATTGTCGAACCTGAAGATCTGTCGTAAGTCGGGGGTAGGAGACGTTCAAATTCGCTCTCTTCGGTGCATTCTCTTTTAAAATTGAGGCAGATTTTCCCTTTCTCGCGGTTTTGTAAATCATGTTTATAGTGAAATGGCTAAATGACTTAACGGTTTTCATCATTCTCGGCAAACTGATTAAGAGGCAAATGTCCGGTCATTTGGAACATGATGCGCCTGAAGAATATAGACACATACTACGAACCTTCAAACCATGTTTTCATTAAATTTAACACAAAATTCAGGTTGAAATTTGTTAATTGTTAAATTTCACATCAGCTTTAAACTTTTGCTTTCATAAATAAAAACTTTTGTAATTCTCCTAATTCTGTTTGCACATATTTAGCGATTCTATAGATACCCAAAGTGGAAATCAAGCCTAGGCGTGGAAAACCAGTTTTAAAATAAACTTCAAAAATCGAAAATTTATTCCAAAGTTTTATTTATTTCTGATTTTCTTTTTAAGAAATAAGTGCCTTAGCGCTTAGGTTGTGGGACGGCATTTCACACTTGAAACGCTTGCCTGATATTGTAAATTCAATACATTTTTCTTACTTTTCTTATTCATGTAATGCTAATGTCATTGTATTAATCATGCTGCCGTATTTCCGCTTCGTGTACACGAAATGAATGTAACCAAGTAGCAAATGACTGTCATAATAGAAATAAAAATGCCAAATAATTTGAAACAATAGAAGCTGTACAAGGTCTTCTAATCCAAAACTGGAACAAACTATGAATCAATCCAAATTCCGAAAAAAGCGCTTAAAGACAGTCGGAATATTTCAAACAGTTTAAATGTCTAAAGCAAGATATTCATTCTGATTATAGTTCTTACAGGTACACATGCAATAAGGTAAATGAAAATTTTTAAGATTTCTTCTTCTAGCGGGAAGCTGATTTATATTATCCTACTAATCTATAGATGAATATTATGACCTGTACTGGAACCATTAGAAAGAGCATTTTTAATTCATCTAACAGGCCTCTGACGTTTTCAAAGAGGACTGCTCGCTGGCTTCGACTCAATTTAATTTTCCACGATTAAACCGAATTTGTCATATGGTTTCCGTCCTTTCTGTCATAGGTAACGTCATCATTAACTAGAAGACCTTAGAAATCGCAAACGAAAACATCTTGCCTTAAGCAAATGACTCTTTATCGCTTTGCGTAACAAGTGAGATAATTATGGCGCTTAATTTTTGCTTGTAGTTTTTCATAAACTGAGAAACTTTTCGCAATCCTTAGATTTATATTGAAGTGGGCCCAATTCCATATGTATTGACGGTAAGAGACCCGGAAAATACTCCAGCGTTTCTTTTCAGTTCTAACTAACTAAGTTAAATTCAGTAACAAACTTTCCTTACTTAAGACCCCGCCAATGTCAGAACCGTTAAAGCCTGCTAAATTTTGTACGGCTTTGAGCCCACGTGAACGAAATGGCTGCATGCTTGGTTTTTGTGGATTTCCCCATATGTTACGTGCATACGAGCACGTTTCCTCTTAAATATAGTTCATGAAGACATTTCACTCCTTAGGCAGATAGCCCTTGTATGCTTTGCCATATTCAAATAGCCAACCACTTTTAATTCATTTACTGGTTCTTAAGATTTTATTCCAAATCATATAATTTGCTATCAGGCCAAGAATGAGATATGTGTTACATATAAATTAATTATAAAGAAAGCTTGCTAGTCATAGCCCATTGGAAAGTCTTGGAAATAAATGCTGACTGTAGCTGTCATAGATGGTTTATCAAGAAAAGATTTCGCCACTAATTTTCCTCATGATTATTTGAAATAATCCGTATTAGTGTGTTATTCACACTAAAACAAGTTTTCTTCCCTAAGAGGAAACTACTTAATTCTCATATCTGATTTTCTTAATAGTTAAGATTTAGAGTAGTATTAACCTACATCAGATGAAACAATGCATCAGTTGGAAGAAAACGAGTATAGTTTCATTACTGACAGCTCCTAAGCTCTACATCATCAAGGGCAAACAAAACAATGGCTCAATTCCTGCGTAGATTTAATACTTCCATGTAGATTTTAAGTTATTATCATTAGGTCTACCGCTTTGTTTTATTAACATTGCTGGCTATTAGAATTGCTACATTATGAAGGAGACTGCAACAGATTTGAAATTTGCATGATAACCAGAATATGCTACTATATGCAAACGATTAACATATCATGGCATGCGCACGTTGCAGGCAAGAGTAGTAATATCTCGAAGCAATATAAAAGGCCGATTGGCCTACTTTTGATTCATAAAAGGCCAATTTTTGATTCGAAAACTGCACGCATTCATTCTTTTTTGAGTTGGAGGTCATGTTATATCTCGTGTAAAATAAAAAACCTCATATCAGCATGTCTCAGAATTCGTTTATAGGAGAAACTTTGACCTACCGGGACTGCGATTATTTTATCCCCCAGCTTCCGCTTGCGTTGATCGAGACCCAATAACTTCTAAGAGAATTTAGGGACGATGGGTCTAGAAGAGCCGCACAAAGTGACATGTAGGATCTCAGTGGCTCCATTCAACAGTGCCTGAAACGACAGACATCTTGTCAGCATTGCTCTTATGGACTATACATTCGCATCCTAAACTCTGGGTTAGGAAATCAGATGTTTTGCTTAGCACCATGTAGTAAAACATACAGTGAAACGTTTCAAAGTCGTAGATTTTCAGCAAGACAATAGTTTTTTCTGCTTCCCTTGAGGCTACAACATAGAGTACCAATTTTGCTCACAAAATGACACTGCCGAATCTGTGCGTGGAAGCACCGAGAAGAAAAGAAGCTTGCAGTCTTCATCGTCATACAGGCCCACCATCTGGATCAATAATATGGGATGCCAATGAGTACACTTCCCGTTCACCTCTGGTCTACATTGATTAGCCTCCGTTATTTTTGTTAGGCTCCGTTACATTGAGGTTATAATGGCGTACAGCTCTGCTATATCTTTGTGGGCTCGTAGCCCATTTTTCAATAGGACAGCCTCCGTTATATTGAGATTATAATGGCGTATGGCTCTGCCATTCGTGGCCTTCGGAGCCCATTTTTCAACAGGGCGCTGAAGATTGCACATTGCTCTGTCCCACATTTCCTCAATACTTAACATGCATAGGGTGCTTCTTGGTCAGCTCCTTTAAAGACCTCTGATCAGATGAAAAACGTTTGATCAATAGTCGAAAACGACTAGTACGACATCATCCACCAGCCAGTACAGAGTAACTCTGGCATGGCACTGAAACCTCAAGGACTGCAATATCCCAAAATATCATCCAAAGCCTGTTTGACTTCCTGTCCAATCGTATAACAGCCGCTATTTTGCGGTTGCTCGGGTTGTTGATTTCTGCATGTACTGTATATAGCTTCAAATTACAGAAATAATACCTAATTTATCCTTTAGTTGTAATGTGCTTGTAAAATAAATGTGGCTTCGCTAACAGCTTTCATTTATGATGTAACGATTTTAATGGCCGGCAGTATATTTCATAAATTATTTTTTTAACATTTTTAGTATTTAACTGAAAATTTCGGGTATGCGAAGATAACAATTATCGTTTCATATACGAAAATAATAATTTTAGAAAATGAAATCCAGAAAAGTGAAGAAAGTTTTAAAAATAGTCAATAAACATAAATAAAATAACTTCATAGTCAACATTCATTAAAAACGAAATCACCAAAACTTAAGTAAAATAAATAATGCAAGTTATGAGCTAATTATTTTATCGCTTCTGAGTTTTATTGTTCCTACAAGGGAACAACTGATAGAGCAACACAGATTTAAGCAAGTAATTTATTTCCTTTGTTGTAGTCATTGGTATCTGTTACGAACAGACCATTAATAATAGTACTTTCATCGTGATGAAAGAAAACCGTGTTGTCGGGAAATCGTTGCAGGGAAAAAGGGTATCGGGCAAATGAGCTGATGCGGTAAAACATTTAGCCTGAAATAAATAAAATATTCTCGCGGTCTTATATTTTTAAACAGTGCTGGTAATAAAAATTTCTAAATTGAAAAGCTTTTGAATTCTACAAAGTTTGTAAATACTGATATATTAGATACCACATTTACATAGATATTAAAATTTGAAATGTGTAACCTTCTGGGATTTTACTTCAACTAAACAGTGAAGAAATTTAACAGAATTTCATGTCGCTAAAACTGACCAAATATTATTAACGAAAGCAACAAAAAATTCTTTATTAAAAATGTTTGCTTTAAATTTCCAAAGGTATTTTTCCTGATAAGCGCATAAAAGTGAAGGAACTTGAACAGCTAATCATGTTCCTAATTTAAAATGATTTCTTTAAAAAAATAATGTTTCAGATTTACAAAATGAAAGTGTCAAATTTAATTATTTACTTTCTAAGATGATCAAAATTTCTTCTTTGAAGCATGAATATTCATCGAAGACGACCGCAAATATTAAAACAAGGTCAGAAAACGTTAAACATAGATTGCGTTCATACAGCTGTACCTTGAAGATTTCAATTAGTGCTAGGAGCCCAGAAGTGGTCGAGTAGTTTAAGACTACTGGTTAGTTGAACCTGAACTCCAACACTGGGAAACATTTTGACTGCAGGGTTTCCTGTTTTTGTGAGCATTTAAGTACCTGTATTTCGTGGTTTTCCCCGAGTATAACGTGAAAAGCTATCCTTAAAAATGTCCTCCACAAAGGCACACCCTAGGTAGATAGTCTTTATATGTTGTGTCGTATTCAGACTAACTGAAAGTAAACTTAAGGGTGAAAAAACATGTTATAAATTTCAGTTGCTAAAATAGGCTCGAGTATAAATTTCTTTTTAAATAATGTCAAGTTTTTCACCATTTTCCAAGGTAATGAATGTTGAGTTAAATATTACACTTTCATGTTGAGTTTGATGCATAAACATTTCCATACTGTTGAAAATTACTTGTACCTCATTTTATTAAGTTGTGAAAGACCATCCCTTCCATTATGTTGCTTAGATTGAGATTGCTGTCTAGCATTTTGCTTTCCAAATGCGTATTGCCCTTTACTTCTGCAACTAATTCTTTATTTTAATCGTTATTAATAATCAGAGTATAATTACTCTCTTTCAAAGCATTATATGTGAAAGATATTATAATTTTATAATTTTCGTATGTGCTTATTATAATATTTCAATTAGTATTTTAGGTACTCTTGCCCTAGTATATTAATCAATGTCGGATTTGATAATTATGAAGGGACCGGATATTTCGTCTTCTAGAACGTTCTAATACATAGTTTTTTCTATTTTTACTGAAAGAGATATTTAAAGGACTGACATTTGAATAAAAAGACAACAATGAAGCCGTAAGAGTTTTGGATAAAAAGAAAAATTTCATTCGCTTCGGGAAAAAACTCTTGAAAATTTTAATTATACAGATCACCAAATATTTCTTAATGTTAAATTGTTTTAATTTATGTTTTTATCTACTAAAAGTTTCTGTTAAATAGACTCAAACTGAAAGAAAAATAGCAGTTTATAGAAAGATAATAGGCTCTATTGAAAGAAAGATAATAGTCAAAACAACTCTAGTAGAAAATCATATTTCTCAGCTGAATCGAGTTTGATCTCTACTATACTACTATCACAAATCTTGTAAAGATAAAGATTTCAGTTTGTTACTTTGAACGGAATTCACTTTCTAGGCATCTCTAAATTTCTGTAATCACATATTTATGATGTCAGATATACTTATTTCTATATACAATATTTTAAAAACAAAGCATTTTAATACCATGCAGCTACAAACATTTTTTCAATGGCGGGCTCTGCCCGTTTATAGACGTTGACCATCATTAAAGCCGGAAGCGGTGGTCTCTTTATTACAGAGACACGTAATAGGTGGTCCACCGCTGCCTCCTATCAAGGGATGGGCAAATTACATCCATGCCTTCTCCGGGATTCAATCCCGGCATTCGGCACGGCAATCAGAGTCACTAACTACTTTTCCGTCTGAGCGGCTCGCCTCAATAGTTGTATAATTATTTTAAATCTAAATTAACGTTGCTTTGTGGCTAAAATTTGTCGTAAGGAAATACTAGTGTTGATATTTTTGTAAATAGAGTCTACTCGAAAATAAATTTCACATTTGGAGGGATCATTACCAAATTTAAATTATCTGAGCCACCAAAAACAGATTATCGTATTTAGGCCAAACCTGTGTTTTGCTAATTGACCATTACAAAAACAATACGGCGAAATGAAGATAATACTTAACCATTAATTATAATATAATGTTAAGATCTGTACCCAGGAAAATTTTGTATATTGTTATACGAGACTTTCTTGCCTTTTACATATTTCATCTGTGTTTTTCTTTAATATAACTCCTAAAACTATATCACTCAGAGTCTTTAAAAGTCATTTAATGGGAACTGAAATCGATGCTATTAATGGCGACTCTTATAGATTATTTATAAATAATATTTTAAAGCTTTTTACAGATAGTTGATTTAGACAAAATAATAACAGCAAAATTGCTTTAGAAATAAACTTCTTACTCCAGAAACTCTGCGGCGTAATCTAGATACGTATAAGAACAAAAGAATTCTGTGTATGAAAATTCAATTTTTGAATCATTTCAAGTGTTCCTGAAGTCAGCACTTAAAGTACCCTTTGTTCATCAGAATGAGAGTCAGTGCACCTTACGTATTTAGCAGCTAAATAATCAAAGGTCTGAGAAGAACTATTTGGGAATGCAGTAAGCTGGGGAAAGCTACACTGAAAGGCGATCCCATTTTCTCAGATCTAATTCTTGTAGAAAATAGAGTCCTCTCGCCACGACGACGCTTCTGCTGTGGAATAGATTTCCCAACTAAAGAGAAAAGGATTAACAACAGTGATGAAGGTCATTCGAAATGATAGATGATGGCAAGATTATGCGGAAGAAGGGAGAAAGCGACAGATAGGAAGAGCTAGCTAGGACAAGCAACACAGATGGAGAGCAGTGAACTGATTGACGGAAGACATGAACAATAGGCATCTACAATTCCCCCACCTACTGTTAGGACTCCAGTGCAGAACCTCATTTGCATGCGAATGGTACTCCTCGACTCCGAGATAAATTGGATTTCCGCATTGGAGGCCCTGACGAATAGGCGCTTTAATTTTATAACACAGAGGGCCAAGACCTCGTCGTCGACCCTTTAATTCGGAAATGGGAGATTTCCATTGCTGGCAACCGACCTACCAATTTGGGCAATTGGATTCCGCCTATCCAGCGTACTTCCCTCTCTTTTCTCTCTACCCCTCCTGCATGGTACTCGCCTTCCCCAAGAAACTAAGTTACTTATAGCGTAGGTTAATTTGAGTCAAGTTAGGCTTAACGCTTATTATGTGGTATACATAACTCTCCCGCATTTCATGCTCGTCGAGTTTTATTTATGCTGTCACTAGGTTCCGCCGCGTAAAGCCCTTTTATATATGCGTTATAACAGAAACCATTCATTGAACAAATCAAGAGGAAAAGATTTATTATACTTTTCCCTCTTATATTTTATTTGTAAATTTTTAGTTCCAAATGATTTTCATAGGATTAGCATTTCTGTCTTCTAATCCTTTCAACTTATTGCTATTGGGAACGGAATTGATATACCTCTGAAAAATTAGACTAATTTCTAATTTCTAAAAAATCTAAATTTTCTATTGAGCGCACAAGAGCTTATCTGTTATATACTCTTTCATGACTAAACTCTTGGCTTCCTCCCATAAGACGAAAAAGCTTCAAAAATTTAATTTGCTTTTCCATTCAGTCTCAATAACAGAAGATAAATGAAAATTAAAACCAACTTTACTTAAAAATTTGAAATTTGGGCGCTGCTCTGTAATCAGTCAGTGTTAGGGCAAGAGCGAAACCTATATTTTAACTAGCTTTCATTCAAGTTAATTTTTTAATTTAAATTTTTTCATTCGGAAAAAAAATATTTTCTAAGATATTGCAAGAAGTTCTTCGGTCTTTTCGAAATTCCAAAATTTGCTTCATTTTCAAGAGTGCTGTTTTATATCGAATAAATTTTATTTTGAGAACAGAGAAAGAGTCTGACAAAACTCTCTTTTCAAGAGAATTTATAATCTTATTATCTATGGTAATTTGTTAAGTAAAAAAATGTTAAGTTATAATAGCACATTTTCAGAAGTAAAAATGTCTTGTTTCTTGAAGAATTAAATAGACCAGAATACTTTACTAATATAGTGGTGAAACGTTCGCTTCTTGATGCGAATTTTCCAAAATTCGCATCAAGAAGTATTGTTAAAGTTGATCAAGAAGTTATTGTTATCAATGGATTAAAAGACATACGTTGAGTTTTCCTTTTTTATTCTAAGTAATATTAAAAGCCTTCCGAGGTTATGAAACATTTTTGGATATTTTCCGTTACGGTACAACACGCGCCAAATAATTTTCTTTAGAAAGATACATAGGCCAGCTTAATAGTTCCAGCCCTAAAACATACGTAAGTGAAAAAATAGGCACGAGATCAAAAATTTGCATGAACTAAAAAAAATGATTTAGCTCAAACTTTAGAGTGTTCTTGCGCACTGCGGCAGCGTTTCGCACATCATTTATAAACCGCATAACTGCGTCCCATAGATTACTTCAAAGATCGAATTTTAATGAAAGCTAACAAACAGCTTCTTCTGACTAAAGAACTTGTGGTATAAATCAAACTACTTGATTTGTCATACAGTTAATTTTAACCGTGGTATAACTTTTCTAAATATAATAAATATACCTGTTAGGTCATTTATTTCAATAGACAAAGAATGAAATAGAATGCCGCTCTTTAAAAACTTTTATTTATAATTTTTTATAGCGGCCGAACACTTTTCTAATGAAGTATTCGTCAGGAATGGCCAAACTTGTCGGCCATTTAACCGCCTCATCCCTGAGAACGTTGCACAGAATGCAACACAGGAGCAAACGAATTACACCCAAAACAAAGGGGAAGCTCCATCGCAAGTGGGGTGGAGAACACCCCTGGGGGACGGAACAGAAGGTCGTCCCTTCTTCTTCCCATATCACCATCTTCTTGAAAGTGCCTTCATGCCGCAAAGACACTATACACCTATAAACATCTGTGCCTTCTCCCAGATTCGAACCTTGGCCGCAAATCACCTAGCTACTTTATCACAGCAGAGCTAATTTGAATTATAATGCTCGTAATCTCTTTTAAACAAGAGCTTTGTTGTAAAAGATAAAAACAACATATGTTATTTAACGATAGTTAGTAAGGCAATACAGGCGCATATTGTTTTGGGGGGGAAACTTCTTAGCGCATGTTGTCCTCAAAAAGAAGGAAACTTTTTTTTACATTTTTTAAGGGAGTAATAAAATATGCAAACAACAAAACTTTTTATTTTCTGAAACGAAGCTGATTTACGCCGTCATTAAAAAACAGAAAAGTATATCATCAAAATTACTAAATAATCGATTCCCTCACTCTTCTTTTTAAGACATGTGATGTTTTCTTAAAAACATTACAAACTGCTTCTTTTCATTGTTTCTAAAAAAATTTCTTTTAACAGTTAAGCTTGTTGCCTAGCTATTTTTCAAATATTTTTGGCCAAATATCTACAGAATTAATCATTATTTCTAATATTTAATAAGAAAACATCAACTGCCCCGAACAGCAAGAGCTTCAAGGACAACCGCGAACTTTTGATAATCTTACTTCCAATGAATACACGCTAATATTGGTACTTGAAACAACACTTATTGGATTATATCCTTGAACAAACATTTTGGATCGGTGGTCCGCCACCGAATACCCAAGGTCTAACGCAAATAATGGGAAAGGAGAAACATAGCCTTAGGGTGCCTTAGGTCATTTCTTCAGTGATCAGTTGTATTGACTTTGTTATAGAGCATCAATCACAAACCTATGTGAAACAGCGTTATAATTTAAGCTATTATTTTGCATTCCAACACTTATGTGAATAGATTTTGCTTTATAATAATAGAAAATCTTTATTTTCTTTATGCTTCATTTTTAAGAAGTAAATCTGATATAGAACTTCTTTAAGTGTTCATCTTTGCGTTGCATGCCAAATATTTGTAACGGAAAATTGTTATGACCTAAAACTCCAGTTGAAGATTTTTAGATAAATCAAACCAATGCGAGCAAAGATAAAAATTTAATAATTAAGTTAAGGTAATTATACACAATTTTTGTCATTTGTCTTCGAGAGAAAGAAACTCGCTTGAGTTCGGAAAAAGAAATAAATTACATCTTCTGTTAGTCCGGAACTGAGCTCACCAACGGCTGAAATGTAAGATCATTCAACTGTGGTAGTTCTATCCGGGTTTAAATCTCAACGAAAGGGCGGAGTGCATAGGACTTTTCATTGTTTTCTGTATATGTAATGTAAATACCAGCCAGATTCCCTCAGAACATCCTCCACGAGTTTCTTTTTCCTTCCGCAAATGATCTTTGAATACTTCTCTGCAATCTAAATAATCCTGGTCCTGAATTAAAAATCCTCTCCATCTTTATCTCCTAATTTCTAACTTCTAATTTAACTTACAAGTTTTCGTCCCTCCCTTAAGTTATAACCGCCAATGTCCGAGCCGTTAAAGACTACTGAATGCAAGCAGTGCGTCTCGGATTTGATCCCAAGCGAACTGTTGGCGGCTTTCCTTGTCTGTAATGTGAATACGAGACAGCTTCTTTTAGAAGGTTCTCCACTAAGGCATCTGTCCAATTAGGAAGATATCTCTCTTTGCCGTATTTAGTAACTAAAACCCTAAGCTATGCTTATTTTGTTTCCTGCTGTTGTTGTTACTCATGCTCACTTGTCTGACAAAATCAGCCCAAGCCCACGAGAATTCTCGCGTCAAGAAACGCCAGATTACGCCTGTTGTTGGCAACAGCCTTCAGCACCTAATAGGTGACAGTGCGATTTGGCTCAGTTCCGCCCCCAATTTTAATGGAGAGCACCCCGGGGGGAACGGATCCGATAGTCTCCCAACCCTCTCCCCTTCCACCAAACCACATGAGAGGACTTTTGGCTTGCCGCATATATAAAGTGCCACCATGCCACACCGACACTATACATTTACAAACATCCATGCCTTCTCCGGGCTTCGAACCCGAGCCCTTCGGCACTGCAGTCAGCGACGTTAACCACTATACCGGGTGGGCGCCATGTTTCTTAAAATCAGCTAATGAAAATTCAATTTCTATTTTAAAAATTTTGTCTAACACAATGTAATCTATGACTAATACTGAAAACTGCAATTAAATTGTACCAGTAGACACTTTTCGTTTTGATCGTCTATGGCTTGCTGCGTCCCAGTAAGGAATCTTATTTTTATTTTGAAAGTTACATAGGGCAAAGCTGAAAATGGTTTTAGTAATTTTTAATAAAATTTGTTCTATTATTGCAAGAAAAGATTAACTTGAAGATAAAGGTTAAAATAATTAAAGATTAAAATTATCTTAAGATTAAAATAATTATTAATTTCTATTATAAATTGAAAATATCTTACGCTTACATCAGCACCAAATCATTCTAAAGATTATAAAGATTTGCTCTGACACGATGCATTCAGAAACCTGTTGGCCTGTAATCGATCGAACATGTCGACAATACTCTCTTCTTTCTTTTAATCCATTGTCAAATTATAGGGTGAAGCACTTACGCTTTTCTTTCTCACTTGGATCGTGAAGTGTACAGGCCTATATGAAACGCTTTCGAAAGCTCCGTTTACATTGGGTATAATTTTAAAGTTTTACTTTCATTCCAGACCTACAGGAAGCATGTAAGAACTGAGTAAACAAATATTTATTTTCTTTGATTTTAGACATTTCAAAAGTTCTTCAGATGCACTACAAATTCTATACGTTAAATCGTCAAGAATTGTATTTCAACCCGCCTTTAAAATATGATCCAAAAACACACGTTAAAGGCTTAAAAATATTATCTTCATATGTCTGATTCAATTTCGTATTTTACCAATATAACTCTGACCAGAGTTTTCAGTTCTTATTTTCAGAGCTAATTTCGTATATGCATATATTTGATATGACGAAAGGATTTCATTAGTTCCGAAATACGATTTGATAATCGTTTGTTTTTAAGAAGCTCGTAATATATTGCGCATTTAAATGTTTGCGAAAAAATAATAAAGCAAATCGAGATTTTTCAAAATGAAAGAATGGTTAGGATTGACTAAGCGGAAAAGTGATGATTCACAGGGGATGGATCCAAGATCCAAGACAATCTACTACCACTCAAATTATTGAAGAGAAAAGAAAATTGTTTATGGAAAATATAATGAAAGTTATTTAACATTTTGGTTTACTTGGAATGGAAATAAAATGAACCCTCAACCTCAATGTGTTGTTTGCGGTGAATTCAATCAAAGCATGAAACTATCGTTTTCTTAAAAGACGTCTTGAATCTAAACATGGCAACTTAAAGAATAAATCTGAAGAATATTTTAAAAGGAAATTATCGGAGTTCAAAAATAGTAAACGAGTAATGAAAGGTTTTGTTACTTCAAGTGAAAAAGCTTTGTAAGTTAGTTAGTTACCTAGCAAGCATAAGAATTGCCAAGACTGGGCAGGCTTACTCTATTGGAGGAAACCTTTTATTACCAGCAGCTAAAGATATCGCTTTAGCATTATTCGACGAAAAAGCGGCTAATGAACTTAATAATATTCTGTCATCAAATGATACAGTAAGTCAACGAATTCATTTAAACGGCAAATTCCATGAAAGAGACATTTATTAAAAAAATAAAACATTGAGTATTTCGCATTGCAGTTAAATACTGATATAACAAACCTTGTTCGATTATTAATTTATGTACATTTTGAAGAAGTAAGAATTTGAAGAGTATTTATTTTGTAAATCTCTTCACCATAGAGCAACTGCAAATGAAATTTTCAGATTAATTGAAAATTTTATGTCTGAGAATGAATGATATTCCTTGGAAAAAGTGTATTGTCGTATGCAGTGACGGAGCTCAGTCTTTCATAGGAAAACATTCGTTGTTATTTTTCGAATAAAAAAAGTCGCACCTGAAACTAAATTTACTCACTGCTTCATTCGTCGTGAAGCTTAGTAGCCAAAACGATCCCCCAAATCCTGAAAATCGTTTTTAATCAAGCTGTAAAAAGTATTAATTTTATTGAAGCCGAGGTTTAAATTCAAGAATATTTACGATTTTATGCCAATAGATCTGCAGTGAGCATGAAAAGCTTTTGTTACATTTCGAAGTAAGGTGGTTATCTAGGGGCAAAATTTTAAATCTACCTTTTGTACTTGGATCAGAAATTTAAATTTTCCTCTGCGATTCAAAATTGAATTGCAGAAGTATTTATTTAGTGATTTATGATTGGAGCTTTTCGCATATATAGCTAATATTTTTGGAAAGTTAAATGAATTAAATTTAGGATTACAAGGACAAAGTGTTACTTTGTTTACCATTAGAGATAAAATAGCTACAATGCTAAAACATCGAGCTAATAATTAAATAACTGGATAAAAATATTTTAATGTTTTTACTACATTTATAGAGTTTCTAATAGAAAATAATTTGAAAATAAGAGAAGAACTAGCATCCGAGAATAAAAATCATATGTATTTTCCCGAGGATTGTGAAAACGAAACTAGGATTAGAAGTCCATTTGTTCAAATGTACCTGAAATTTTAACTTGTGAAGAAAAATAACAATTGATAGATATTTCCTGTGATCTAACTGAAAATTTCAAAAATAACACACTTGTTAAATTTTTTCTGAACCGAGAAAAAGAATTTGAACCCATTTAAAATAAAGCTATTAAATTTTTATTGCCTTTTTGCATAACCTATTTGTGTGAACAAAGATTTTTTTTCATGTTGTATTTGAAAAACAAATGCAGAACAAAATTAAAAGTAGATCTTAAATTACGGTTCAAACTGAGTGAAATAAGATCAGATATAAAGAAATTAATCTGTCTTTAACAGGCCCAAATTTCGCACTAAATTTTAGAACTAAAGTAGTATAACTTAAATTTTGATAAATAAAATGGTAACAATTTTCGATCTAATATTTTTTATGTGTGCATATTTAATACAAAATGCCAAAACACATACTTTTTTAATATTTCTATTGAGAAATTCAAAAATAATTATTGTAAGATGTAGTGGTGGTACTAAAGGTTTTCAGTTTTTGTTTAGATGGTACGCGTTAGTAAAAGGTTGAGAACCGTTGTTATAGGCCACTGGTGAGCCTATACTAAATAGATAGACAAAGCGTAGACTAATTAAATATCTTTACTGAGCTAACATGTAGTTAATAACCCGCAATGAAATTAATTACGAAGCGCCTTTAAGGAAATACTACATATTTTCGACGCCATATCGGCACACTTATTTTTCTCTTCATGCCTTTGCGTCAATACTAGACGTTTGCTTCTCCAAACGTTCAGATTTATTTTTTTTTTTTTACATTTCCTCCCTTTTTTACTAAATTTCCTCTGGTAAATTATTTTCTTGATTTCTGTTGATTTCATGCCTGAAACGGATATTGCTTGTTTGGTGTTTATCACAAAGTTTTGTACTACCCCACAAGCGCTCAACAGATTGCGTGTAGCTACTAGTGTCTGGGTCAACGAAATTATTCGTAGGATTTACTTTGAAATTTACAGATAGTAAAATTCATTGCAGTATTTAAAAAGAACCATAATTAAATAAAAAAGTGACTGTCTGAGGAATAATTAAAAACCTTATTGTCAGAAAAGGAACCAAGCTAACCTTTCGACGTCTGATGCCGAAAGAATACAGTAAAACAAAAAAAAAGCCAAGTAATATTGCTTTAGCGGAAAATAACTCTACTTTCTTTTAGCAGTTTTCCCCTTTAGGTATGGTGCCACTAGTCAGCGGATCCCATTCTATTATTTAAGAAGGAGCTATTGGCTGGATGTACCATACATTATCACCGCTTGTCTTCTAAGGGTGGTCTTTTGTCCTTATTCCCGTTTTCATAATTGTATTTGAGTCGCACTGCGCGGTAGAGTGATTAATAGAGGCTGATTTCTAGTTAAAACCAAGGATGCGGGTTCAATCCCCGCGTAATCCCGTAACTGTATATACCTTCCCCCCTCCTTGCAAATGTAACATCGTATATATATTTTGACGCGCACTGAGGAATGTTCTCGATGCCTACGAGGTTATGAGTTCGGCTTATCTTTACGAGGCTAACTTTTACTTCAACCAAGTGCCCAGGCATTGGAAAAATAACATGAACAACTGCAGTTGAGTGTGTCCTTAGTCATATAGATTTCCTCAGTGCTTCTGACTCCACCTTCAACATATTCTGTTATGTTACTCTCACTTTTGCGAATGCCAGCGCTACTTCTAAAACTCTTTTCTGATTTCTGTGTTGAAGCTTATTCTCACTTTGCCAGGTTCATTCTTCTTATCATTCAGTTCAGCGTGAAGATTAACGGAGCTGGCTACCATACCATTTAATCCGAATCCAGGAGAAGAGAGGAATGTTTGTAGTCCTCTATCCTCTTTCTTAGAGGTGTAATAGGGGTTGATCCCTGTCGTATACCCTGGGCAACGTTTCCCGTGAAGCGACCCTAAAGTAATGTATGGGTTTGTTAATTCCCGATGAATGAATTCTTAACAAGCAAGTATCCGGCCATTGGGAAAAAAGAGATTTCCTTTGTTGCCTAGGCCTTTTTCTGTAATCTAGAGTTCTAATGCAATATAGGGTTTATACAACGGCTGTAAGACCTTCAGATTTCTAAACTCAAAAAATCACTAATTTTTGACAATAATCTAGAGATTATGATATGAAGCGTTTCCATTACGATACTTAGATCTGCTTACACAGTTTTAGCTTTCTAAGTATAAATCTGGTCAGTTTTCAGTGTTATTTCGATATCTGCCGAACAATTTGCTTTTAAATTTTGTTTAACCTTCTGCTGTTAGAATACTTCAAGTAACGCGTCATTAGAATTTTCGTTTTAATAATTCTTTGAACCAATAAAACCAAATAAGGATTTTCTTATGAATTTCTACCATAACAATACCTGATCTTTCTGTGCTAAAGTTGCTACAGTTTATTTCTTCCCTTCAAAAATCACATATAATTCAAGATGCGCTTCATTTTCTTCAAAATAATCTAACACGGAACCTGCATACAAGCAAAACCTTTCCATGGATTTCACATATTTTGTGGCACCACGAAGTTAGCAGGTGCTAAAGAAAATTTACAATATACCTTTTGGTTAGTTTCTGATTAACTCATTTTCACTTCTTATTAATCTCTTTTAAACCATCATTGACGGAGGGGATAAGAATGCTGGTGCTAAAGAAAATTTACAATATACCTTTTGGTTAGTTTCTGATTAACTCATTTTCACTTCTTATTAATCTCTTTTAAACCATCATTGACGGAGGGGATAAGAATGCTGGTAATTCCATTTAAGTTTAGAAATTCTGAAAAATGGTCAGGCTGTATAGATGTTTTTGCAATTTTTCGTATGCGTAACATGAATACAAGCCATTTCACGTTAAAAAATAAAATAAACAAATGTTAAACTTTTTTTTTTGAATTTCAATAATTACACAGTAATTTTTTATATATTTTCTCCCTGAATACAATTTTGTTCGCGCCACCAAAATGCACGAATGTTCTACTAGTTTAGAATTGTTTCACTAATTTAACGTGAATTATAGCTATACAAATAATTCCAATGCTAGAATAAATGAATAACTATTCCTATGCTATTCAGTGAATGAATAGATATTTCGGTGCCACAATAAGTAATTAGATATCCCAGTGCTAAATAAATAAATAGACATTTCAATACTGTGATAAATAAAGAAGAATTAAAATATTTATTAATTTATTCTTTAATTACAATTTACGATGCAAAAGATTATGTTATGTCCATTAACGGCCGAACGGATAAAACCGCTATACCGCCATCGTCATCTAACCAAGAGGAAAATAATAATTATGTACTCAACTAAATACAAAGATAAAAAAAATATGACATTCAGAGAGAAAGCTTTTACTACATATATATTTTAAACTCATAAAATAAAGTTAATCTCGATCCCGCAAGTGCTCACTTGAAAAGATATCAATTAACTATGTGCGTGTAAGAAATAATAGCCACATTTCATATATAACTCAAGTAATTATAATTTTAAAACCGTACACCGCTGAAACACGTCGCTTCAAGTTACTGTGGTGCGATAGTAATACAAACTTTTATAACCATTGACAAAGGATTTCTTCTACCACAATTGATATAACCTTAAAACAAATTCTCATTTGTCATTATAAAAATATACGTCTATTAGAAATAGCTTCAACAGTTTTGTCGTCATGCTATTTCATTCTTCGATCTGTCACAAAATTGCTTGAAATTTTCACAAGGCCAACTTTCAACTCATTTTCTCAGCAACCAATAAAAGTCTTTCTTCCATTCTTAGACGTACCAAATCTGTTTTTAATTCTTGAGAAATTTATTGCATTTTAATAGTGTGGTTTAGCATATGTCAACTAAAATGAAACAGAGTTAAAATTTCGCATCCACTAACATGCATCCTTTGCTCGAAAGGATGATATAAGCAAATCTTTGATAGCTGATCATAACTGGGCAATGAATTACAATTTTGAATTTGATTCTGCGAAGATACCAATGATGATGGTAATTCAGATACCAATGATGATGGTAATGAAGTTTAATACACCAAACTGTAACTGATTGTATTCCGTTGTTACATCAGGATAAATGGTTTAGTTTAGCAAGTAGCTTCTTTTCCTCCTAAAATGGACTGACAAGTTCAGTGATAGAAATTCTGAACTGAGCGACGCCGTACACCATCGCTGCTCATCTCACTTTGACGAGTAACGTTTAAAGAACCTGATCTATCTTGATATGCATCAAATTACTCTCCAATTTATCTGCTTTGAAAAGCTCCATTGTGTTCGCGCAAATCTGAAAGAGAAAAGGGTAACAAAAGACATGACATCATGATCCACAGGAAAAACGACAAATCACATGCGGAAAATATAGCAAAAGTTCCCATTCAAGCAGCTTAACTGGAAGTTTCTTCCACATCCAGTATATTTGCCAGATGTAGCTCCTACCCATCAAGTCACCTTTTCAGATCACTCCGTGGCGATCCTAGAAAAACATTAATGCACTGTACATTTTTCTGAATGAGTTTAATGCATCCAAATACTGCATGTTTACAGAGATGACATCCGAAAACTGACAGAACTTTGGAAAGAATTTGTGAAAAATTCAGTGTAATACACCAACTGTGGGATTATTTTAACACTAAAAGGCGATAAATATACCCTGTTCAAAAGACAGTATAAACTTATGCATCAACACAGTACTTATTCGAATAAGCTGTAAAACTGTTTTAGCAGTTAAAATAATTGAACACGTTTCCTGCTCGGGTGTGGGACGGCAAAAAGAAATAGAAAAGAATACTAGCTGTCTTACTACTAGTAAACCCTAAATATCATGCAGTTTCCCTTATATAGTCATAAACAAATTCATAGCCTTTCCATTCACAAAAAGATAGTTGTCCTCCATTACGCCATAAACAACATAGAAAATAACCTACCTATTATGATGCTCTGCTTCTGTTCAGACATACATTTACGCTGCTATTTTTCGGAACTTTTAAGAAAAAATAATTTGGAGTAGGGAAATGAACGTTTATAAGCTTACTTCAAATAATAAATAGGCATATATGCCGTAGTAGTTTTATATTTCTCCAACAATCGAAATGTTTTTTCAATCAAAATGATTATTTGGCTCTAGAGGACAGCGCTAATTCCTTCAATGAAGTATTTTATACACTGATTATCATAACTAAGTCCCTCAAAACTAAGCCAAACCGTGTAAAATTTGAATATATTGCCAAATAAGAGCAGCTGAGTAAAACTGCAGTATGCAAATTAGTGGCGCTGCACTCGGAATACGTCATCTGCGAGGAGCATAAAAGTCCATGTTTGAGAGCAAGCCCACATATTTCACTGTAGTGACATCAGAAATCTGAGATAGCCAATTCGTAACAATGACCTCCAGGCATCATTTGCCTGCAGAACTACACTAAAGAGCCACTGGGAGACTAGAGGTAGGACAAAGTCAAACAGAAGTGGCCAGATGGCTAAATGTGAGTCCTTCTGGGGTTCATAGACTTTGGAGGCAAATTCAAACCACAGATTCAGCATCTAGGAGGTTCAGCCAAGGACTGCCAAATGCTACGACGAGCGCCGATTACCGATATTTGACATTATGTGCACGCAGGAATAGAACCGCTACTCCGACTCTCCTTAAATACTCCCTTGCTGCAGCCACCGGAAGGTTGCTGTGAACTGTTCGTAAAAGGCTTCACGAAGGTGATCTGTTTGCGAGGCGACCAGCCATTTCCATGCCGCTCTTGTCACGCCATAGGAGGGACCCATTGCAGTGAGTACAACAACGTGGCCACTGGATCCTGATCAATGGAGGGCTGTTCTCTTTACGAATGAGTCCAGGTTTAGTCTAGAAAGCGATAGTAGGCGTTACTTGATACGGAGAGAAGCTGAAACCCGTTATCATCCGTCAAACATCCGTGAAAGAGATGCATACGGAAGGGGCAGTGTCTGTGTTTGGGGTGGCATCTCTTTGGGTGGACGCACAGACCTCAATGTCTTTCCAAGGGGAACCGTGAATGCTCAGGTTTATAAAGATGACATTCTTGATGCTTATATGCGCCCATATGCCGGGGCAATAGGTGATGCTTTCCTGTTACAGGACGACAACGCAAGACCGCACAGGGCTCGCATTGTAGATGATTATCTTCAACAGGAAACAATTATGCGCATGGAGTGGCCAGCTCGATCCCCGGACTTGAATCCTATCGAGCACGTTTGTGATGCTTTAGGGAGATGTCTAGCTGCTCTCAATCCGCCCTCTGAGACCTTGCCGCGCTTGCCAGAGCAATGGCCTTTGCCAGAGCAGAGACCTTTGCCAGAGCAATGGCTCTCGCTTCGTATGGAACTGATAGACCGCATAATTGAAAGCATCGCACATCGCTGTATGTGTTGTATTGCTTCGAGAAGAGATCATATTCCCTATTGAAGGTACTTTTCCTGCAGCAAACTGACACTTTCGATTTGTTCATTTTATACATGTGCTAATTCCTATACTACCATAATTGTCTGGTAATTTCTTTTTATGTTATTTGATACCTTACTATGTGCTGTATATTGTGGGTAAGTTTCATAAAATTCTACATGTAACGTTTTCAGTAATCGTGATTTTTGTGATTTTTCCTTAATTTATGATAACCAGTGTATTTTTTATCATTAGCCTTAATTTTTGCTTAGCTAATCCCAGTTTTATGTATTTTTGTATTGACGTAAGCTCTTTATTTCAACATGTCATGGATTATACATAATAAAAAAGCTTAAAACTGGTTTCACATTTATTACCTGTAAGTGATAACTTTTATATTCAGCTCAAAAGCCTTTCGAAAGTTTTACTTTTTTTTAATGTAAAGCTAGTGGAGAAAGAATTAATCAAATGATGGAAAACCTCCATCAGATTTCAGCGCTCTCTGTCTCTGATATTCATTTTGTAGAGTTGGAAAGCAATGGCGAAAGATGGACTCGAAGACCTAATGAAAAAAACCGAAAGTAGAAAATCCATTGCAGAGCTTTGGAAAGTCTTTTAATCCCACTAAGTATGCAGTGGACCGAAGATGGATGGCTCAATTATTGATAGAATATCCAATGGTTCTTACTGCTGTCCATCCGAGTAGTTTTTCCATGTTCACTGGCTTTTAACATGATTTCCCCCTCCCTTTTTTTTCATTGCCTTTCTCTTCCATGCTCTTTTCCTCTTACCATTATAGTGTTGTAGTAATGCCAACAATTCCTGATAAAGTAACCTTTTCTACTTGCTTACGTTTTGTCGTTACTTCCACCCTCCTCTCGCACACACTTTCCTGTTACGCATCTACAGTTTCTCTTGATCCATTTTCTCCCGATATGCTGTTTAGAGGTCACAAAATGAAAAGTCCGACATGAAATTTCATCCACTGAGGCTTGAGTTTTTAGTTTTTCTTTCACTCTTTCATTTTCAGACGGGGAATAGCGGTTTTTAACTTAGTCTATTGAGTATTTCAAGTTATTTGCTTTTCACTGTAAAGTATCCGACTCAAATGGTTCTCGTTGTTATATTGAAGATTTCAATTCCATTTAAAGCAATTTATTACCATGTAAGAACGAGCACTAAAAGATGAATGATTAACCTAAAATACATTGCATAAAATAGCTCGAATCTTGAATTGTAACTTCTTAGTCTCCCCAGCATACACACGCAGTATTTGAGAATTTATTGTATGGGTAACCAACATTTTGACTTTTTTAATTCTATTTGACTATTAATTTTTTTTTCTGTTCAGAGCAGAAATGACACGAGGTATGATTACACAAATAAAGCTTTCATACACATTCCAAATTAATCATCACATTTGATAGCTAGAATAAATAAACTTTTTATAAAGAAAGACATATTGAAATTTTATTAGAAATGCAAATATTCTGCAAAATTTAGCCTTTATACTATTTTATGTATTACACGTACTCATATACATAGATGAAGAGTGGTATATATTTTCTAATTATGCTAAATTAAACTGAGCTCCAAATATCTAAGCAAACTTAGACTACAGCCCATCCAAATGCATGAAAAATTCTTCGAATAATTGGATTATAGTTTTTCAGTGAGGAAAATGCATATTTATTGTTAACAAAAGAAAGAAATTTAATTTTTTGTCTGTGTCGGACCGTTTGAGTTTCAAAGAAACTGAAAGGGGTAAACCTCTTTTTATTTATCACATTGTATTCCAAAAAGGACTCAGAAGCTCAGAAAATAAAGTATTTTTATTGCCGTAAAACAAAACACAAAGCACCTGTTTAAAATAATTAAACTATGAAATTTTTCCCTAATTACCCTGTAGGGATTTATATTTATTTTAAATAACTGATTTAATTTAATTTTACGTATTTTCCTATAAACCTTCATTTCCCCTAATTGTCAATATTTAAATTTTGGTAGCACCAGAATACTTAAATTTTGGTAGCGCGTGTAAAGTAATGCAAATTCTACTTTGAGGAGATAGGGTTTAAATACGGAGTTCGAGAAAGGAAAGTTAGAGAGTGTGGGCGAACACTGTGATTTTGTACCGTGAGCTTCTGCTTAGCATTTATTGCTGGTTAACGTAGCGTAACATTGCTGCCGCTAGATTTCCAAAGTTTCTTTAGGAAACAGGTTATTCTGAGCCTCGTGGCGTAATTCTACTCCTTGTTAATATCTTAAAATTTTTAGTTTAGTTCTTGCTATTTGAGTTACCGCCCGAGTAAGGCGTAGTGTGCCAGCGTCAAGTCGACGCATTGTGAATTTTAAAAGAGTTAATAAAGGGTCTTTTTACCCTTCTCCTATGTGGTTTCTACACGCACCTCAGTGGTTACACTACAAGATAGACCAGAGGGTCCTAGAACCCAATCTTTTTCTACTTAACTGAAATAACAGAAACAAATTAATTTATATTTATGTCAGATCCTAGTACTAAACACATAAATTTGTTTCAATTTTAATGCACTAAAACTTAGCACTGAAGTTATTCCTTACTTATGGGAACAAAATTTCATAACTTATTTCTATTCAACTGAAATTAAACGAAAACATTATTTTTTACGCCAATTAATAAAATATGAATTTGCTCATAAAGTGCAAAAGGTTTATATACTTATATAATTACTAATATATAATCATGTAATAGCATTAATGTTTAGAAATTACGTATTTACCGATATTTTAAGCCAAAGTACATGTTGTATACTTTCCTTTAACCTGATTAGTAGCCATTGAAAAATACAGTTTCTAGTGCATTGTTTTTTTACATTATTTAACTTAAAAAAAGTAAAAACACAAATAAATTAATACTAAACTTTATTTTATTTGGTCTAAAGATAAAAACAAACGATCCAAATTGCTAAAGGTTGCAGTATTTGGAAATATGGGTAGTTGCAGTTTATTATTAGTTGCAGCATATATTCATTATGTATAAGGTTTCATTTTTAATTTTATTCACAAACTGTCTGTTATGATAATTCTTATTTTACTTAGAATCAAAATAGTTTCGAGCAAAATCAATAGAATCAATACATCAAAAACAAGTCAATGATCTGAAAAATGACAAACTGAAATGAATTTTAAATAGTTTAAAATGAAAGTAGGCTTTTTTCGCTCAGTGCATGCCCATATTTTAGCAAAAAATTTGTAGAGACATTAGGTTAATTTGAAGCAAGAGAGATGAAAAATTAGCAACGCCTTCGCTGGGAATCGAACCACGGACCTCTCGGTTACGCGTCTCGCATGCAGACCACTACACCACGAAGGCATGTGAAGAAGGAGGGAGAAATACCTTATATACTCCCCCTTTTAAAGGGCGACTGGGGTTTGGGGGTACCCAATCGGCAAATCGCGGTGGTGGAGAATCATCATGCACCACCATTTTAGTTCGGGCGCCAGTGTAGAAACATGAGTTCAATTTGAAGCAAGAGAGATGAAAAATTAGCAACGCCTTCGCTGGGAATCGAACCACGGACCTGTCGGCTACGCGTCGAGCATGCAGACCACTACACCACGAAGGCATGCGAAGAAGGAGGGAGAAATACCTTATAAAGTATCTCCAACAAACTGGCAAGTGCCAGATAGAAATGGTATGTACCTAAGAAATTATTTGAAACACTATCTTAATAATGAAAAATGTACATTTAATTACATTTTATATCAAATGATACCCTTTATTACTTGAAAACTATGTACCATGACTGTAAAAAACAGTGTTTTGTCAGGAAATCACTATAAATTATGGGTCATCTTTTGTTCATAGCATTGGTGTCTATACTATAAGAAGATATCATCATAATTTTAATAATAATAATAATAATTTTCATTAAATTAATGAAAAACCTTTTCATCATTTTAATGCCCTCGTTCGCTAAAATTCCTCCTTCATAAGCAATTCTGAAGCCACCTTTCCAAAAGAAATTTAAACATTAATTCTATCTTTGAAATATAAATATTGAGAAATAGTAAGCCCAACTTATCTTAATAATGTTGTTAATAACTAATATACCAGCATAACCTAAAAGATTTAAATTATTTTTTTATATTAAATACATATGGCTTTAGCGATGAGGAATTTAGCGTTCCAGAAATAAGAGTTCAAACGAAAATTTTTCTTTGACGGCTGAGACTACCAAAGTATTCAACATAATGCTTAGAAATAATTCCTGTTAGTATAAATTGCAAAATAATTGTACAACTCAATAATTGTACTTATCATAGGCAGTTGTACTTATCATAATTATACTTATCATATGCACGCATACATAGTTATTTTAAGGATTTACAAAGAAGCAGCTTAAAGAAATGCTCTCAAAATGTTGGAAAAATTTGAAAACTTATTAGATGAAGACTGAATTGAAAGTATTTTTGAATAAGTACAGTAAGCTTGTAGCCTCTGGCTTAAGCGAAGCTGTTAAATTTTCCCCTAAAGAGTGGATCTCACAGCGCTAGCTTATTAAAGTCCTTGAGTTATACCTTTTCCAGTTACTTTTAAATTTAAATAAAACAATGCAGACTTCATATAAAATAACGCAATAAATATGTCTTCATTTTCCAAATGCAGCTGAAATTATGAACATTCAATGTTCACTGCGTGATAATTAATAATTCACAACAAATTCTGCTGTTTCTCGCATAAATAATCATTATTTAAATATGATCTTCAAATCATCAAGTTCAACTAACAAACGGAAGTTCTTCAAGTTAAACCAAGTCCAATTAATGGTATAAATACAATATGGGAAACGAAGCACTAGTCCGATTGCCAACAGTCTGACAATTTATTATCAGTTGCAGCTAACCCTCTTTTTCTACATCTGGCTGCAAACCTCTTTTTCATAATATTTTACTACCTCTTTTAGAGTGATTTGTGCGAACATAGGTATGGAATCAGAATGGTTAAAACAGAATCAACTTAATAAAACATATTGAAAAATTAAACTATGCGTTACAAACTGAGTTAAATAAAAACAAAATTTTAAAATGTGTCAGGAAGCGAAAAAGGATGTAAAAAAATTGTGAAGATCCGAATAGAATGTCTAAGTTTTCATAGGATTTGCTTTTATTTTATGAATTGAGTCAATAATTGTTTCAGCTAATCATATAATTTTTTCTAAGATAAGTTACTAGAGGTGCACTCTAACTTTATCACTAGCTATTGTACCAACATTCTGTTATTATTCAGTCTCGATTTCATTTAAAGTCCTCCATTTTTCTCAAATTTTCGTTCTTATTTTATAATCTTGTTTTTATAAGCTTCTTTCATGGTTCTTTCATTGCGCTTTTATATAAATAGCTTTCATAGAAAATACCTACGCATATAAGGTGAATCATTTAAGCCCTGTACCATAATTATTTCTGAAATAAAAGATGCTATTCATGACCCGATGTCTCAAAATGAAAGTTTAGATAAGTGCTCATAACTTGAACCTATACACGGATTTTAATAATTATTAGATTGTCGTTGTGCTCAGACATATTCGTTTCAGGTCTTTTGGGTTTACAGGACTAAAATAACGTTACCAGATCAATTGAAATTCTATAAACTGATAACTTGATCCGATTCAGGGACATTAGTAATTCGACCCGGATTCAAATCACTACGACAAGGCTGGCTGTCTGAGAGTTTTCAGATTCCCCAAGTGAAACGGGAATAACAGCCAGTTTCCCTTTAAATGTCTTCCACGAAGACGTTCCTTCCCATAGACAAATGGAGTTCCTGTGCTTTGCCTTAAGTAATTAACCTAATCTACCTACTTTTATGTTACAAACAACTGACCCCTCTTTACTTGAAGTAATATTTATTTTTGTGGAAAAGGAATGTACTTTTTTCATTTCTGCTAATCATGTGTAACGTGGATACGAGCCAGTTTACCTTAGAAAGTCTTCCTCGAAGGCATCCATACCCTTAGAGAAATAACTGCCATGTATTTTACGGTAGCCCACATAATGCAGTCCAGTCCATTTCATACAAATTTTAAATTCATTTACTGTAAGCTATTCAAGACTATCCTCCACAAGGAAAGGCGATTTATAACATTTTCTTATACATAGTTTTAGAAATTATTTACACCGTTGTTATGGGCTTTGCTTGATTTAATTAACAATAATGGAATACTCAAGAATACTGGTGTACAACAATCATTTAAAATAATTAAATCTAAACTTAAACCTTACACTAAAATTAGTTGTAGCTTTGCGATAAACGTACTTGACATGAATAGGCGTGAAATTTCGGTTCCATTTGGTATCTAATTCAGGAACTCAGATTAGAAGGGAATGCTCTGACAGCTTAAGAATCGGAAGCTCAGGCTCATGTTAATCTTATGCTTTCTCCTTACCGGGTGCCTGATCTGATAACAGTTCTGGCTAACAGTAGCGAGATCCGGCGTTAGAATCCAGGGAAAGGCATTGCGCATGTTTCGCGTCTCCTAAGTCTCTACAGTCGTAAGCATGAGGTTCAAGGTTTCAACAAATTTCATTGAGCACTTTTAATTGACTGACTACTAATTAAAGTGTTTTGTGACTGAGATGAATAAAAAATATGTCGTAACATAAGCGATGATATGCACTGCTCCCATAAATACATAAATATCGCCAATAATTATGTAAAAAATTAAGAAATTTTCAAAACTCAAAGTACTATCTTTTTGAAAACTAAAGATTATTTGTGTACGTACGAATGGTTTTCAAACATTTACCGAAATAGTTATTTCAGAAGGTAAAGTAATAAAATAACATAAATGTGATCTTAGACATATATCAACTAAGCAGTTTAAGTCATACGTCTGGTCTGAATTTAAATAATTGAATCTAAACCTTTTGAATCTATCTCTTTAAGGACGATATTTAAAAAGCTCTTGCGTTTGATTGATTTTGTTGATTGCTGCAAAGAACACGACTGTTATCTGCCTAAGGGAGGGATGCACTCATGGAAGACTTTCTAAAGAAAATGGCTCGTACACATATTGCACATGGGGAAAACCACCGAAACGCTCGTGGAGCCGCTCCTTTCACCGGGATTCAAACCCCGAACAGCACTACCAGTGTTCAGCGACTTTACTACTCGGCCGCTGGGGGGCATTTCTTACGTTGGAGCTATGTGTTATAAAGTATTTCTCCTCCCTTCTCATCATGCCGTCGGGGTGTAATGGCCAGCACATTGAGCGCGTATTCGAGAGGTACGAGATTCGAGTCCCGAGGAGAGCATTGCTTATTCTTCAGTTCCCTCCTTAAAAAAAAGAACCTAATGTTTCTACAGTTGCGCCCGAACTAAAAACTATGGTGGATGATGATTCTCCACCACCAGGATTTGGCGATTGAATCCCCTAATCCCCAGTATCCCTTTAAAAGGGGGAGTACATAAGATATTTCTCCCGTCTGACTTAGCATGCCTTCGTGGTGTAATGGCCAGCACACTCGGCGCGTACTGGAGAGGCCCGTGGTTCTAGTCTTGGCCAGGGTATTGCTCAATTTTCATCTCTCCTTTTAAAATGTACCTAATGTCTCTACAGTGTTACACTCAAAATTTGCATAATGAAAGAATTCAATAATTTCTTAAAAAATACTTCAGATAATTAATTGAGTTCGTATATATAAATCGAGAAAGTATTTTCGCCTCACGGCCTGAATAGCCTATGAAATCCATTCTGCCAAATATAGGAATTATACAGAATTTATTACCTTAAGCTGAAGGGCATTTTCTTTTTCAGTTATATTACTTCCTTCCTTAAGGTATTTTAATGTGTTATTGCACTTCACATCTCCATCTAATCTGCATTAATGTACTGTGGCTTTTTATCTCACTAAGGTTTCAAAAATGCTCGAGACACATATATGTCCTCTAGAAACCCATAGGCTAAAAATATACGACGATTCATGAAATCTTCCTTTGTATCCAGTGATGATTTCTGATGAATTAATGACAACATCTAATAATAATTAATAACTAATTTGGCAATAATTAATAGCTCTACATTAACTTGAAAAGTAATTCTTCCTATAACGGAAACATATTCAGCCGTATTTTCGCCGCAAGACATACACTTCCATTTGCGGAATGTATTCATTAGGCAAAATGACTCAGCTTCTAATAATTTTTTATGTTTTTTTTACTATGCATTTTGATTAGGAATGAGACTTCTGAGGCATTCGAGGAGCTGAACCAGACTTCCAAAAGGAACTCAAAGTATGCGAACATAAAGTACTGCAGTGTGTTAGTGAGCATGTACAATTAGCAGTGCTAGTTGTATATGTTCACTAACACACTGCAGGGACAAGCTGAAGGAGTTCTTGATCCTCTCAGCTGGATAAAGAAGCAGGATTTAGTAAGCCAGAAGAAGATGGTGATCATTTACTGTCCACCAAAAACTTTTTGTTCCTTTGTCCTCTAGAACTCAGTAGGTTCTTTTTCAGAGTAAGAAATGCGACAAGTCAGCTTTGTGCTGGCGTGGGAGGGAACCGAAACCCTTCACAAGTAGGTAGATTGGCTAATCGCTTTACCGATAGTACACATGGAAAGAATGCCCGAGGTATACTATTGCAAAATAAAAATTTTATTCACATTTAATTCCATCTCCCCATGGATACTACTTTCTGGATGCGCCGCTAACAAAAACAAAATAAAGCAAAATGTTGATACCTGTTGGTAAAACAAAAGACTAAATTTTTAAGTATATATTCTTTTTCTAGAAATTAGTAGTCAATCAATCAAAAGTGCTCAATGAAATTTGTTGAAACCTTGAAAAGAGATCATGCTTACGACTGTAGAGACTTAAGGAGACGTGAAACATGCTCAATGCCTTGACCGAGATTTTCTTTGCCGGATCTCGCGATTGCTAGCCAGAAGTGCTATCAGATTAGGCACGCGATAAGAAGAAAGCATAAGATTAACACGAACCTTAGCTTCCTATTCTTAAGCTGTCAGAGCATTCGCTTCTAATCTGAGTTCTTGAACTAGATACTAAATGGAACCAAAATTTCACACATATTCATGTCAAGTACGTTTATCGCAAAGCTACAACTAAATGTGATTGGCGTCGCCATTCATATTCTAAACACTTCTGCATTACATAAAGCAGAGTTTACAAAACTGTAATGTAATTAGAATGTTCCTTTTTATACTTAAATGACATTTTGCAGCCCATCAAAACCACAAATTTGCTAAAAATTTACTTGAAAAAAAATAAATAAAATTGCAAAGAAATAGAATCAAAACCATAAATTTTCGAAAATTAAGCAAAAAAAAAAAACTTTTTTATCGATCACATCGAGTCTGCTAATTCACCTGTATATTGTTTACTTAATTTTTAGCAAATTTATAGTTTCGATGCTATTTCTTTGCAACAGTTTCAGTTGTGTTTGCATTTTTACGCTACCCACTCCAGATTGTAGGGATTGGACTGATAAAAACACAAATTTTTGTGATTCATTTTCTATGGTTTATTGAAGTATTAAATTCTAATTTATAATTTGTGTCACTATCAGTTCAGAAACATGTTGATTCATTTACTTTTTTCATTGCACCAAACCCCTGACCACGATGCGGCGGAGGATATAAATAACCTTCCTTTTTTTACTGGTTTCCTTTTTTTTTGGTTTACCCTTTTTTTCACTTTTTCATACAATTAGTCACTGTGCTTCTTCATTTTATTTTGAATAGTTTGCTCCGAGTTGCCTAGGGATTAGATTTAAATGTTTTATTTTGACTTTTACTTTACCGTATTACCACCAGTTGTTGCAGTTATCGGCACATAATTAGATAAGGTTCCTGAACTGCTTTTTACTTTGTATTCATTCATTATGATTGTTAAAAAGCTGCAAACGAAGATTTTTAAATGAATGAAGGCTCTTGAAACTTGAGAGTCATTTGCTGCGTATTATTTGACAAAAGTGTTTGAAAAACAATTAATTTTTTTTTTTTTTTGTTTTTTCAGAACTCTTCTAAACTCACCAGCGGCCGAGCGGTAAAATCTCTGATTACTGGTAGTTCTATCCAAGGTTCGAATTCTGCGAACGTCCTGCCTGCATGGGCGTTTTTGTGTTTTTCCCCATGTGCGACGTGTATACCAGCCAGATCCTCTACGAAGCCATCTCTACCCTTAGAAGAGATAGCCTTCAAGGCTTTGCCGTAATCGCATTTTAAGGTATTTCTCCCGCCTTCTTGGTATGCCTTCGTGGTGTTGCGTTCAACATGCTGGGCGCGTATTCTAGAGGTCCGAGACTCGAGTCCCGACAAGGGCATTGCTCATTTTTCATCTTTCCTGCTTCGAAATAATCTAATGTCTCTACAGTGGCGCCCGAACTAAAAGGTGGTGAATGATGATTCTTCACCACCAGGATTTGGCGATTGGGTCCCCTAAACCCCAATCGCCCTTTAAAAGGGGAAGTATATAAGGTATTTCTCCCGCCTTCTTAGCATGCCTTCGTGGTGTAGTGGTCAGCATGCTTGGCGCGTATGCAACAGGTTCGAGGTTCGTGTCTCGGCGAGGGCATTGCTCATTTATCACCTTTCCTGCTTCGAATCTACACATTAACCAAATCAAACCAGAATTCTTCTAAAAGAGAAGGAAATGCAGAAGAACGAATATTATTTCAAGAGTTAACGCAGATATGCACTAAACACAGAATAGTGATTTCTCAGTAGAAAAGTAAGACTGTGGCACTCGGGTAGTCACGAAATTGTACAAGTCCAATAAACTTTCTTTAAAATAACGCTTCTACCTGTTGTCAACAAAACTAATCTTTCTGAAGTTTTGAGTTACAACGTTTAATTTTTTTTCCAAAGGTTAGAGTTCGAATGAAGTGAAAAGTGCGACTATTCGAGTTGTCGAATCTTGAATCTTTCTCAACATTAGTGGAATTCGAGCATTCCAGTATTAAAAAACTCCCATCCTATGTTTCAACTAAGCATTCAGTTGAATTTAATTTAAAGTATGTAATCATCTGAAGAAATCTGAAGTATAAGTTAATAGTTGTGTTGTAGGTTTTAACAAATATTTACTATTCTTTAGCTTAATCGTAACTGTTCTAAATCTCTGTCAGATTTCTCCATTTTAATTAACATATACTCATTTGTTCTGGCGACATACAGAAAGCATTTAATCCTGGTATCTTGAGCTGCCGGGTACTCCCAAGTAATGCAACCGTTTTTACTTGTTGATTTATTTTCTTACATAAACATCTAATGAATGTCTTGACGAAAAATTCTGTTAAAACATATGAGAACGTTTTCACGGCGGTTTTGGTTTCCTCAGTGAGACTACAAATCGAAGTGGTTTTAGTATTAACTTTGTTTTAAAAGCTGAGTGAAAACAAATTAAGCCTAAAAAACCAGTTAAAACAAAATACAAACAAATAAATATAACGCAAAAAACTAGTATAATGTTTACTACTGTGATGTAAATGGTTACTCTGATACTTTAGAGAAGTTAATTGTTTTTATAACTAATATTTCAAATGAATTATTCTTATAGCAAATATTAAAAGTAATTATAAAAATAATTAATTGAAATAAAACACTGAAATTACAAAAGGTAGTTAAATATTTTAGGGCCGTTAATTAATTTTATAACTAATAGTTCAATGGATTATTCTTATAACTAATATTAAAATTAATTATTAAAATAATTAATTGAAATAAAATACTGAAATTGCAAAGCATAAATCATATATGTTGTACATCTATTGTGAAGCAGACAGATATGTATTGGTCTTCATTACTAAATCATATTTTTAATTTTTGATTTATTTTAATTGATTTCCATTAATTACGTTATTCGATGAAAATCAGATCTTTTTACCGCTTTGAAACTATCTATCAGTAATCTGCTTCCTTGATAAAATGCGTAGCGTTACAGTTTCTCAGCTTTCTGTACTGCTTTTACATTACTTTAATATTTATTGCACGTATGAAACATGTTTTAAGGTTTATTTTTCTTTGTTGTTTATTTGCTTTTATTAAATATTTTTCAACTGTTATACTTCATTGCTTGGTTGCGTTTATTATTTTGAGAATTTTTTAAAGTTTTGATAATTTTTAATACATTTTTGTTCTTATTGTAATTTATTTTTTTAAATTGTTTTTAAATGTAACATTTTAACCATTTTTATTTCATGAGATTTCTTCCCTTTTTATTCTACAGATAACGCCTACTTGTTTTCTGTACTTCTGATACGAAGTTCAATGAAAATAACGTAATTTTATATAAAAGTCTGCACCATAACCTCATAACGACCTTTATTGAACCAACAGCAACTAAATAATGCTAACGTAGAACCTGAAAATGTTTAGAAGTATATGGAAATTAATTTCAAACTGTCCCTTCATTCTTCTGATTCTAAGTAATCAACATTCATCGTGCCTTTAAATCTTTTTCTGGCTCCGCTTTCATCCCCATAAAATGTTTCTCTTCAGTACATATATGCTTACTTTTACCCGCTATAGCTGTGTGAGGCGAAAAGGATGTGCTATATCACAATTTATTTGTGAGACAATGGGAATAAAGAGCCCCAAATGGATTGTTAACTTGATTCAGAATTATCACAATAATTCGGTGAACTTATAGATTTACTGCAACAATTCTGAATCAATTCAGGTATTTAGATATTAATCCTATTTAAGTGAGTGAAATACTTTGGAGATGCATTTTACTAGAGAGCAAATGGCGTCATTCGCCCAACGAGCCCTTCCGTTTCAAATAATTGATTGATTACTTCGTTTTTGAATTATAATCTGTGGCAATATGAATAACCTACATATATAAGTTTACATAAAAAATGGGAATATATTCGTGCTATATCTTGTTTATGATAACCCATCTTTTAGGTTATTACTCTTACTTATTGTTTAGTTTATGCAGGTTTTTTTGAAGGACAATTTTCCTCTCTTAAAAAGCACTTTTGTTGATCGTTAGTGGGAGAAAGCATTGAAAGCCTCCTGCCTCCTGTGTGAACTCCATAGCTTTCTCCTGAGTGACATTAATAAGTAAGTAATGTAGTGTTATAAAAGTATTTCTTTCCCGCCTTCTTAGCATATCTTCGTAATGTAATGGTCAAGCACATTCGGCGCGTATTCGAGAAGCCCGTGGTTCGAATCCAGGCAAAGGCATGGCTGATTTTTCATTTCTTCAGCTTTCTGACATCGAAAATACCTAATGTGTATACAGTGGCGCGTGAACTAAAAGGTGGGGAATAATGATTCTTTACCACCAGGATTTGGCGTTTGGGTCCACTAATCCCCAGTCGCCCTTTAAAAGGGGAAGTATATAAGGTATTTCTCCCGCCTTCTTCGCATGCCTTCGTGCTGCACTGGTCAGCACGCTCGACACGTATTCGAGATGTCCTTGGTTCGAGTCCCGGCGAAGGCACTGCTCGTTTTTCATCTCTCCTGTTTCTAAATAACCTAATGACTCTACAATCTTATGTAATGCAATGTAATATACGAGTGTGTTGCAACTCTCTTGGTATCAACGCTTATAATATTCCCAAGTGCATGCTGCCATGGTCTAAGCGGTTAGCACGTACAGTTAGAAGTTAATAAATGGGATATCCGGTGATGGTACATCGGATTACTAACTCGTAATGATTACTAATGATTTACTAACTCGTACTATTGTGTTTGGTACTGTCTTTACATCCACTGGGTTTTGGTGTTTCGTACTGCCTTACATTTTATGTTTCTTGCTCGGAAACACTAATAGTTGTCGACACTGGTGCCCAAGCTAAAATGAACTGGAGGACCTAGATTTAGTCGGTTCGGCTTCTTTTCTTTCCCAAGTTGCTCTTTAAGTGAAAGGAGAAATTTTCTTATTCACTTTGTAAGTGCTGTCGTGGTGTAAGGGGTCAGCATGTCCAGCTAGCAACTGGAAGATTCATGATTCAAGTCCCAAAGAAGGTGCACGATATTTTTTTACTTTCCCATCTTTGAAAATCCTAAATAAAGAAAATTGACACGGGCAGCAGACTTATTGCTGATCTTTTTCCTTAACTGCCTGAAATTCTTATGCTGTATTCCTCATACGAGGTCTATTTAATTTTAGTTTGTGTTATATCTAAAAAATTTAATTTATAAGCACATCTAAAACTAATACAAAATTTCAAAACAAGAAAGCACATGACAAGTATTTTTAAGAAGATTTGCGTTTTTAAAAGCCCTTCATTTTCGCTCATCACTGACCAAGTGAATAAGATTGTTGAACGCTGGTCGTTGTTTATGATAGATTCGGTTTCCGATGAATCAGTGGCTGCAATGGGTTTTCTGTTTTTTACCTCGTCTGTAACGTAAATACGAAGCAAGATAGCATTTTGTGACATAGCCTATTTTAAACTACATACCGTACATAGATTCTGATTAAACTCATGCTGTTCTGATTAACCTGATTAAACTCATGCTGTAATACTTTTAAAAATAAACTGATTAAACTCATGCTGTAATTTCTAAGACAAATTTTAACATAAGATTAATGGTACATGTAAATCAGAAAACATGAATTTAGTTTCGAATACTTTTAAGTCAGTATTATGTCACGCTATAAAAGTAGGTTTCCTTTAATACAATTATTATTTATTTATCTGATAGAAGCAGACAAAAACACATAACTGAAAACTGAAAACCCTGCATCTCCCCGACCTTTGATTCGAGGATTAACATAAGTAGAAAATAAAGAATTTGAACTTATAAAATTTTCTGAGTTTTTAAAAAGTTTTCTTACGCTTTAAATTTCAGAAAATTGGTGCCTGTAATTCAGTGAATTACAGATAAATCACCCGAAAAGAATATTTTGCTTGTCTATTCTTCATTCTAAAACAATATAAAGAATGCAACGTCTGAATTTAATTAAAAAACATCATATGCACTGCCGAAAATATATTCTGGCTGCACTTTTGTATGAATAGCTTTTACCTAAAATTGCTCCAGTAATTATTTTACGTCAACCTTACAATTTATGTTAACGTTCTTAGCTTTTGAAAAACCAATTATGTACGATTTTATATGTGTTTAATGAAATGTAAATTTAACTGTGCAAGCCTTAATTACATTATGCGCTTCCTTGCAAATTGCTTCGTTAGCAGAATTTTCAGTAGTTTCCATACGTAGGAGCCATCTTGGAAAAGAAAATAGTAGAGGCAGGAAGTTTCAACCAAGCCTAAATGCACGCAAGAGCAGAATGGTAATAGTGTCGCCATCTATATACGGCTATACGAAATATCCTAAATTGTATTTTGTTATCAAAGAATTGCAAATGAATAAGAGAACCAGGTAAAAATTACGGATAAAATATTTAGCAAATTAATTTCTAAAAACATATATACATGCAAAATTTAATTCAAAATTAAATTTAAATAACAAATAGTATTTTAAATCAGAACACCATATATGTAATTTTAGTACAGTGATTGGCAAAACAAAAAAGTCTGGGTTCACCTAATTTTGTATTGAGTGAGTTATCACTGCTAGTTTTCTTTTCCCCCTGTTTCTGAAATCAATCAGCACATTTTTAATACGAAATAAACCCGCTAAATAGCGTGATTTTAACATAGATCATATTTGCATTTTTTCTATCAAGCCTTCATGTCGCATCATATTTTTTTTCCAGTCTTTCTCATCAGACTGCGCAAAACAGTTTCAGAAAGAAGATAACTTGTTTGAAGATGATAATATTTAAATTAGTGCTTAAAAGTGAGTTGTAAGATAAAGAAACGGAGAAAATACGATGCATTCAAGGCTGACGCTAGGCCATTTACTGGCTAGTACATTCTTTGTGGCTCCTAAATTCTGCCTCCTAGTACTCCCTTTAATTCTAAATATTTTACCAATCCTACATTTTGTCGCACAGATTCCACCGACTCTGGTGCATGCCCGGAATATATAATCTTGCATTATTCCTCTGTAATCTTTAATTGTTAACAAATTGGAAACTTTTCAGAATTTAAGTTTAGGTATACGTTTGTTATACCTAAAATTATCCACTCCTCACCGCAGTAATACTTAAGAGTTCTAGATGCAATCAAAACCTTCTGACATTAAGTACCATGAAATACAGACAGCAGTTCTGAATTACTCATGAGACTCGCTAAGATTAAATTCAGAATTCGAAGCATATGAAAATTCTGTGGTCAAAATGATGATGCACTTTGCTTCTATAAAATGTTTTAGAAGTCTATTACTAAAACATTGTATTGAAAAAACGATACCGTAATTATTTTCAATTATTTAAATTTTTCTCTCCTCTGTTTTCGACTTCTTTAACTATTTAAATCCGGAATTACGTTTATACCAGATTTTCATTACATTGAAAATTTTAAAAAGTTCAGATGTTTTTCCCTCGCGACCTGCTCTGACAAAAAAAAAATTAAAACTGTTATTGCAATACTCTTCAGATGTAAATTAAATCTTATACCTTTCACAGTAACACGAAGCAATAAATACATCCTCAAGTAGCAAAAGCAGAGTTACAAACGAGTTAGCTATACGCTATTAAAAGAAGTTTCTTGGTCAAAACCTGTCTCAGGATATAAATAAAAAATGTTAACCTAAATTTAGTTATGAGCTACCTTAGATTGTAGGCAATGGTACAACTAACGCAGACAGTAGGAATTGTGTCGTAACTTCATTTTATAGTTAGACAGGGCTGGATTAATTATTGAGCAAAATAAGCGAGTGCTTGACGCATTTTCATTTGCCAGATTTACCACGGTTCACATGGTGCGCTTAACTACATTCCATAGAAAGGAATTTGCATGATGAAGCTATAAGATATTTCTCCCACCTCTTGGCATGCCTTCGTGGTGTAGTGGTCAACACGCTCGGCACGTATTCGAGAGGTGGTTCAAGTCCCGGCGAGGGCGTTGCTCATTTTTCATTTCTCCTTCTTTAAAAAAAGCACTTAGTGTCTCTACAGTGGAGCCCTAGCTAAGGTGGTGGATAATGATTCTCCACCACTAGGATTTGACGATTGGGTCCCCTAATCCCCTGGCTCTTTAAAAGGGGGTGTATATAAGGTATTTCATCCGCCTTCTTAGCATGCCTTCGTGGTGTAGTGGTCAGCACGCTCGGCCCGAATTCGAGGAGTCCGGGTCCGTGGTTCGAATCCCGGCAAGAGCATTGCTCCTTTTTCGTGTCTCCTGCTTCGAAATAACGTAATGTCTCTACAAAGTAAACAACTTCTTACCTTCTACTTGCAATAATAACGCAATAAATTAAAAAGTAATTGCATATATTAATTTAAGACCCTCATCAAAATTAGAATTCAGAAACTACTAAGGCCGGATTGAAGTAATGGCAGTACATCGGTGCTTCTGAAAAGGCTTTATAACTTACAAACACTTACAATTGCTTAACTTTCAAATACTTACGATCCTTCAATATAATCGCCTGCCATGTCTACACCTTTTCTGCCAAATTACTGGAAGCCGTGAAATGCCATCAGCCCGTCCACCTTTGATGATGCACCGCAGAATGAATAGTCCCCTCTCTACTATTGTGGTAGGTCATTGGCAGTGGTTCTTTCGTTTTAGCAAACAGATCATAGTCACAGGGACTCATTTCAGGTGAGTATGGCGGATGTTTTCAGTATCTCCCATCACCGTCGAAAGTGATTAGTGATAGCCATAGTATTATGACACCGAGTATTGTCACGGAGAATGATAGGATTCTAACCTGAGACATCATCTGCGTTCATCACTCTGGGGAATGTGATGACAGTTGTTGGTGGCAAATCCCACCATCTTTCATATCCATGCGTGGTTGTATAATTAGAACGCTGTCACGATATCTTGCAAAGATGGCGATGGGAGGTACTGGAGACTGTTGGCCTAAATCAGGGATTTCTAACCCTTTTCTTCCATCGACCCCTTTTAAAAGAATGGTTTCTTCATCAACCCCCTTACATTTTATTTTATAATATGCATACAGCTTTCATACAACATAATCATGATAAAAATAATTACGCTTGAATTACTTAAAGATTAAACAGTTAGACTAACAATGTAAACGAAAGTTTAGAAAAAGATTTCATTTTAAATTTCACAAAAATAAACAAGTTTTTAGGAGCAAAATCACAGAACGTAATAAACAAAGGTCGATTTTTAATTAAGGTAATTGATTGACGCATTGATACAATTTCTTTAATACTGGCGTAAAGTTGCTTAACTAATTGCTTATATTACCACGCCCATAAATATTTAATCTCTTTCTGGTTTTCCGTAATAATTTACACTCACCGGAAAGCGATACCACCTCCCTATCTCAGCTTACTTATCAGTAGAGCAGCACACCATTAGAAGCCTTGACACTGTTTTCATATCATTAAAAGCTTCTGATAAGGTTATAAGGTATTTCTCCCGCCCTCTTGGCCTGCCTTCGTAGTGTAGTGATCAGCACGCTCGGCGCGTATTCGAGAGGTCCGTGGTTCGAATCCCGGGGAGGGCATTGCTCATTTTTCACATCTCTTGCTGTTAAAGAATATCTAATATCTATACAAGGTCTTAAAGGGCTGCGTTTCATCTTAAAGATAAATATTAAATCGCTTGTCTTAATTTAGCTGAGTTTATTCGTCATATATGAGAACTTCTATGCAAATTATCTCCCAAATGATGGGTAAATCGCCAATAATATTGAACAGTACTGCTATGAGGTGGTTTTCAATGATGTGTAATTCGCATTTATTCGCGTTTCACTTGTGTCTAGATGTCGATCCAGATGCTGCACAGTTTTGTATTTAACCACTTTATTCTACTTGTCTATCGTTCAGTAAGAAACAAAGATACCTGCTATCTTCCTTCTGATTTCTGTATATTTTCCATGTAATTAAGTCTATCCTAAATATTCTCCTTCTGAATACGAGTTTGAAAATTAATTAGAGATGTCTATATTTTTTGAAGGAATATCTTAATCTCTTTATTACACATCTTTCCTTTCTCTCTTCTCTTTAATGTTATATACAATTTGTTCCATTCTTTCTGCTCATCACATATTGTAATTGTTGTTTTCTGTGTGTATATATACCACTGCACAACGTTTTGAATTATCTTTATAATACTGTTTTCAGAATTTCCTACAATATTAATGTTAAATATTACATACACTCTTATTTTTAATTGCTATAAATAGTATTTGCGCATTCTCTTTCTCTTTTATTAAAACAAACGTATGCCTGTACAAATTCCAGTCAATAATTTGCTGTTTCAAAATTGCCCCTATATGTTACACGTATAATCTCTTTTATTATCTGTTTGAACGTCTATGCGTCTCCTCCATATCTGGATATCTATTGTTATCCGCTTGCAAAACGCAGCTCTGTTTCAATTTCTAAATTCGTCCACCAGCTGCTTTAAAATATAACAGCTTTAAAATAAAAGGTTTTGTACTTCTAAAAAAGTGCAACAGAAAAATATTATCGGGCGGCCTAAGATAAACTAAACGAATATGGAAAATTTCCCTTACTTTGAGTTCGGTTTGTTTTTGGAAACTCCAGTAAAATCGTAAGGCTCTTAATTTCGAGTAGCACCTTATAAGATCTAGCCTTCTTGGGAAATATAAACTAAGCTAGATCCCATTAATGAATCTGGCAAATTCTCACACGGACGTGAAGTAAATACCAGCACAGAAGAAGGGTGAAAGTAACCTTTCATTAAGTCAGGACAAAAGGGCACCCACTTCGTGCTTTACAAATAACACCGACTAACTTGCAGTGGAACTTAAACGTTATTATACACATCAATTCGAGTCTAAAAAGAATAGTGATGGATTAGCACGTTAAAGTATGGCTAACTTAGTATGGCATTCACAAATGTAGCAGGCGTGATGATTATTTGAAATGGCCAAAGGGCGTAACAGCAAGGCCAGAAATGAAACATGGCCTGGCTAGCAAACACACGTTCTGAATAAGCTCAGATATTCACCCGTTTAAATACTCACTTCACTTAACTTTAAATTTACATTCTGACAAGGAAATACGAGGGAAAGTTACGAAGTTCAGGAAAGATAACAAAAATTGGAATAATATGTTAATTTTAATTAAAGGAAACCCTACAACCTTAACATTGGAAGTAAATCTGACCATGTTGCCAATCCGTTCGCCGGGAATTTTATTCAGACCGTGGAAACCAGTGTCCAGCGGCCACATGTCTAGTAACGGAGCTCAGTAATGATTTCTGTATTCCCGACAACTGCATGGAGTTTTTATGTTTCTCCCCACGTGTGCCATAAATACAAGCTAGTAGTTTTCCTTCGGAAATCTTCCAGGAAGTTATCCTTTCTCCTAGGCAGATAGCCTTAAGTACTTTGCCATAACCAATCAAAGAATGCATTTCTATGATACTTAATTAATTAAAAGAAAAACAAGGAGATTTATCAGTAGGATTGCAAAGTTTTGCGTATTTTTAATATATTTATAATTTTTTAATACTTCCTTTTCGGGACCGTAACTGAGGTTGTGTATTGGTCAAAACTTAATTGCGACTGAGGTTCAAAAGTGTACAAAAATTAATACTGTTTTAAATACTCCTGCATCAAAAAAGCATTCACCATAGAATTCTACCTGCAAAATATTTTCAGAACTCTTACCTTAATTTCTCTAATTTTAACTCATTTCATTCTAAATGTTGTAACTAAAACGCTCTCCTGTGCCATCATCATTAATCATGGGCTTGAAAGTACTGTTCGGTTATTAGGTACAGCCATACATTCGAAGGATATATATCTACTTTATTTATCGTACTTAAAAACAAACTCTTAAAAATAAAGAAAAATATTGAACCAATAAATAACTATGTAGTTAGACACCCCCCTTTTTTTTAAGTTAGTTGAAATAAGCCTTTATTTTGTGAACAAACTGCGCATAAAAATTGAGCAAATTATTTCTTATTATTCTTAGACTCACAAAGTTTGGAAACAAGCCTATCAACATACGAAATAGAAAAATTGAAGTATTATGTAAATAAACGAAAATCACACGCTTGAAGTGCATTATACTTTGACCGCGTTTCGAAGGCTGATTTAAGAGAGTACTTCCCAGAATCTCTTTAAAAAGAAGTATTTTTAAAGCTTTAATGAGTTGAACACGAAGATCCCAGAACATACTTTAAGAGTAGAAAGAGGAAAGAAAGAGCTGCGAGAGAGAAGAAAGAACGAAATAATTTGTTTAAAAAAAAGGGATTTCAAAAGGAAAGAAATTTAAAGTATGTATTATTTATTCCAATGTGAAACTACAATTTATTTCAGAATTTCCTTGAAGTGAAGACAGCTCTTGATATGAAACCGCTTAAGTTTATTCTGAGTGAATTTAAAGTTTTTTAAATGAATAATACCTCTGAAATCGATGTTTGTAGAATTTAATTTTAATTTTTTGTAAATCGTTCCGAATAGCGTTATAAACACGGATTTTAAACGGGGATAACTTTTCTATTTAATTTGAATGTTGCTCTTACTTAAGGACTTTATTTACTTCAATAAACTTTTCATCTTGAAATGCAATTTAAAATGAAATTCATTTTATCTGTTTTAAAGGTATATGTATAAATTTCGCAGCAAAACATGATAATAACCTTATGTTATAAAGGTAGCTTTACTTGGCAACAAAATGCAGAATCCATTAATTTTTCTCGAATTCCAATGTTCAACCATCTAGGTTTCTGTTTGCCACAAACTAAATTGCATCGTACATTTGCTTACTTATTCGCTCGTATTCTGCGCTAGTACGTTACAGCTTACCTTTATTCTGTTAATACTTCAGTGACAGTGAAATTAACTCGCAAAGAAAGAAACATCAGACTGAAAGAAAATTTTACTGGCGTAATGATTACATATGGCTCAAAAGCAAAGCAGGAGGACAAAAACAATGTTAGAACATAGTCCAGTCAATAAGACATCGCGTAACCTCGTGCTGCAACTCTTTTCTGGATGGAATTTAGTGTATAGCTTCAAGTCATCCTGTGGCAGAGAGGCCAACAGTTGTTGAACACTAAGCTGTAAATGTCAGATGTAGCAACATTGCAGCATCCGGCATTTCACTTACTTCCACACTCTCTCAACAGGTCCGGGGAACGGGAAGGCCATTGCTGTGTCTGGCTGTGACACAAGTAGCCTTGGACAACTTGAACCATGTGAGACTGGGCATTACAAATGCAATTCTTGTTAGATATGGGAATACATGAGGCCGTAGGATCTCACAAACTCTTACCAAAAAGGATGGATTATCGTAGGCTAGAATTCTCTAAGACTATATTTGCTGCAGACGTGGTAGGTATCTCTCGATAGCAAGGTCGGGACTCTACCGCTGATTATGAAACAGCTAGATCCGGACAAACTGATCATCCATTCCAGAAACGAAGTTGAACTCATCACTAAACACCACGTATCATCAGCCTGTGCCTTTCCATAGTACGTTACAGCTTACCTTTATAATGCCTTTATTGCTTTGAGCTAACACCACTGCAAACGGAGCAGCCGATATTCCAGTGTTACAGTTTGAAATGTTACATTTGAAAGGTTCAGAAAATGCATATCCGCTTCCGCAAGACGACCCGAAATGGACGTGGGCACACAGGAACTGCTACATGTGATTTTATAATCGGCCGGTCACGATCCTTCTATCCTCTCCACTGCTATGATCTTCATAGTCTATCTGAAGAGGATTAGCCGTGTGTGATAGCTGTTATATATTCACTCTTCCCAATACTATCGGACAGCATGGTCATAAGGATATGGTTTTTCGACCACCTTGTGATTTTTGGCCTGATGATAAGGCCTCTCTCAAAATTCGTGAGCTCTGTAAATCGGCATCTTTAGCTTCCATACGGCATTCTTTTCATTCCGTGTTCTATCTCGTGTCATCTGGTGCTTTTTGCTTTCATGAGACGACAATTACACGCCGATTTATAAACTTATAATCCCGTGTTTCAAGCGCCACTTCGAAGTGCTTGAAGTGCCACTCTAGTTATTCATATAGTTACGCGAACGTATTATGTCGTCTTTTTGTAAGCTAATCTCATAACCCATGAATATTGTCAACCTTACATAAATTTTCAACAGATTAGCGAATGTTTGGATTTCCATGCTACCTACTAGAAACAATGCTTTTCTTCGATGTGGTTAAGATTCATCTAACGAAAAAACCCCATATCATGAATATTTGAAGATAATATTTTAACAGCAAACATATGAAGAAACTCAATGCAAAAAGTGGCCATGATGTAGAAACATCTTGCTCCTTTTTATACAGTTTTAACGCTATTTTTTTCATTTGTTTGACGCATCATGGTTTAAATAGTTGATATTTACGATTTTTTTAACATATTTGCAAGTGGAATGATATTATTTGGTCAGTTATATTTCATCCTGTAAAAAAGTGTAAAATAGTTCACACACAAATTTGATCATATGAATTTCGCTAAATAGGTGTTATTTTAATGGTGTTTCGTGCATTCTCCAAAACTTTCCTTTCAATAATACATCGTTTAGGTGATCACCATCTTAGTGAGCAAGAGTATCAGAACCCCGAGAGGCCGAGTAATGTTCTCCATGCCATTCTCTCTTTTACATCTTTTTGTTGGTAGCTTCTCGAAGAGATAAAATCACTTGCGCGTTTGCCAGGCTTTGAGACCTGCAATGCTGAAAGGAAAGGTACTGGTAGTTGAGGGGCGAGGTACTGTCTTCAACACCCGGCTTTGGTCTCTGCTTCAGACTGAAACGGGAGACACTCAGCTGTCTCCGTTAGTGTTAATCAGTTAGCCACTATCCTAAGGCGCTTAGGAATACGTGATCGGGAGTTTCTGCTTGCAGAAGAACTGTATGTGGGCCCTGTTAGCCCTGGCCAGAAATCTGCGTTCAATTGTTTGATTCCATGGTGGATGAGTTCGCTGGTTTACACCTTTTCTTCTTTCAAATCTGGATAATTCAAAAAATGCCTTTTAAAAAACGGATAACATGTATAAATGTAAAGGATAATCAATTTTTATGTACGCCTGGAAGTACTAATAAACTTAATAGCCATCATTTTATAGTTATCAACAATTCTTTTCGTAAACTGAGAAAAATGTCTTCATTTCTAATACACAAATACCTATTGTCTAATGTTAGGAAACCAAAAAATATGAAATGTCTGCGATCTGAGGATATGCTCATAGAAACCATCCTGTTGACCCAATCTGCTTCTCTTTTTGCGCTTACGAAATCTGAACAGGTAAATATCTCCGTTTTATACACACAAGACCTTAAACCTCTGGCGAAGCGTTATCTCCGAATTCAGTCGTTTGTCTATCTCTTCACCCAGCACAGATTCATGTTGTGGCACAGAATGCCCGTGGCCCCTATGTGGTGTAACGTTTCCGAGCTTTTATGGAAAAATAGCAAGACAGGATTGTCTTTTTAAAATT
>KK120794.1:0-56071 GCA_000611955.2 Stegodyphus mimosarum
AACGTGATGTTAACGTTTAATTTCCCCTCTATATCGATCTTCTCCCCGGATACAGTCTGGAGGTAACGCAGGGCGGCGTCCAGATAAGTTTACCTTCGAGTTGCTGAGCTAAATCTTTTCGAATGATGATAACATTGGCTCCCGTGTCGACCGTCATGTTACAAGGAATTCCATTGATTTTTCCCGTGATGAAAAGTCCGTTATTGCCGCCACTCACTGCGGAAATCTGAAGAGCTTTAAACTGGGGCTTTTCTTTATCTGGCAACCTCCGCCCCGCGAGATGGCCACGAACCAGTTTCCTTCCTTCTTGATAGGCGCTGTCTTAACATCCGTGCCATATGGTGTTCTGCAGTTTCTTCGAATGTGTCCTTCCGCACCGCAGTTCCAGCACTTTACGAACGATTTCTTGTCACCAGTATTCTGTGTCAAAGCATTCACCTTTCTGGTTAATTCGTCTAGGCGAGCAGTCATTGGATCCACTGGTTCTTGTATGTGAGCAGTTCTGATTGGGTGGCGGTCTCTAAGAGTGGCTTGCTGTGCTGCCTCAAATTTCATGGCGTACACCAGAGCACTTTTTAAGTCCTTCACATCAGCCATTCGCAGTGCTTTCTATATTTCAGGATCCCGGATGCCGTCGATGAAATATTGCAGGGACAGGATTTCTCTTGTTTCTGTCAGGCACTCCGAAAAGGCGAGGTGGGACAGCCTTTCAACATCCGTGGCGAGCTCCTGGAGTGTTTCCGTAGGCTTCTGTTGACGGGATTTTAACTGAAGCCTGCTATAATCTTTTAAACACTTCTCTCCAAAACGCAGCTCTAAAACGCCGGACAGAGCTTCGAAATCTAGCCTTTTGTTTTCGGGAAATGTCTGAAGGATATCCGCTGCGTCCGCTCTCAGAGAAGCGGCAAGATGACAAGCCTTAGCTTGGGAATCCCATCCATTAGCTTCCGCAACTATAGAAAATTGTGTCTTATACACTTGCCAGGAGGTCTTCCCATCATATGTCGATAGCTTCAGAGAGGGTTGCGCAGAATCCCTCTCTGAAGGAATCCTCTCCTCATCTCTTCCTCTCTAGAAATTTACCGATTTAAAAGTATCCGAATTGCTTCCTGCTGTCGCTGCGAATTTCTTCAAGGTATCAACTTCTTTCGCAACTGCAGAAACTTTGTCATCAATTTGTTGTTCGATTTGGTGTTGGATGGCAGAGACGCTTCCTTCTATTTGTTCTTTCACAGAAGAAACTCTTTCTTCAATGTGTTCAACTTTATTTTCAACAGCGTCAATTCTGCCTTCCATGGCCTCGAATTTATTTTCTATTACGCTGGTAATTTCTCTTTTCTTTTTCCCTTGACCTGCTTCAATCTTTTCTTGAACAGCCTTCATTTCTTCCTTAACAGATTCCTCCATCTTTTCTTGAACAGCCTCTTTAACGGAGTTGACGGTCCCTTCCATCTTTTCTTGGAATGCAGCAAAAGCAGTCATAAACTGTCTCAATTGTTCTTCCATTGCTCTCGTGAATGGCATTCAAATCCCACTTCTGACACCAAAAGTTGTTACGTGCGTACGGGTTCGTTATATAGTGAATGCACAAGTCGTTAAAAAGTTTACAAAAATTTATTCTTTCCACAAGAAATAAATTAAAATGCTGAAATATTTCTTCACAGATCTTCGCACAATATCACAATATCTCAAACGTTTAGCAAAAACTCAGTTCAAAACAGATAAAATAATTCTATCTCACAACGAAATCGCTACAATCAATACAGCAGAAAGTAAACAAACAGCAGTTCACTGTTTACAGCTACAAGTATAACAGCAACAACAACAACTGAGATGAGCGGTTTCAACTCGGCTTTTATAAGCTTTTTAATTATCAGTAGAACTATCACGATTTTTCTAGATTTTTCTGGATGGCAACAGTAATTACGAAATACTTATTTATTAAGCATTAAATGCACGCGCACTTTTATTTTTATTAGTCCAAAGGGATTTAGTCCCGAAGGACTATTACTTTCGTTTTGCGATTTTGCGTTGAATCACTCTGAATGCCCGTTTCACTTTTCAAATTGTTGCCACTAAATGTTATCGCTCTGCATTAAATTTTAAAAAATGAAAAATCTGCATAAATGTATGCATGTTTCTCGCATTGTGATAAAACCTAGAGCCATCGAATTTTGAATGACGTAATCCTACTGCGAATATGGGCATCTGGAAGCCCTAATTTTGAATTTGAAATTTGCTTTATTATCGATTTTATGTTTTGTAACATTTCAACGAATTTCTGATTAACAAACTAAATGATTTCAAAGCGAGCAATGGCAACACTGTACGGAAAAAAAAAAACATTTTTATCTCCAGCGCACGAGACTTACGGAAATTCTAAAGATATGTTCATTTTAAAATGATTTTGCGATATTGATTTTGAACTGAATTTTATGGTTTGAGTACGTAGTACATGATATTTAATAAAAAAAGGTAGCACACGAAACGTTAAAAAAAACGCGCCTTTGGACGTAATTTAAAATCTGAAATCTTTCAGATTTTTATTTTTTGTATTAAAAATGCGCGTTATACTCCGGAATATACGGTACTTAGAAAGATCCTTGTTATTTTTTTTTTCGACGTAGCTTTCTCTTCAAAAATCGTCTGCGTTGCACTCGGAAATGAAAAGGAATATTAGTTACAATTCTAAATAAATGTGAAATTCGTAACAATATATTGAATAGTTGTGAATATATATATATATATATAACGTACTGTTTGAAATGAAGTTTTAAAGTCCTATTTGTTTGAGTTCATGACAAGGATCTCTCCTGATTCCTGAGATATTGAAAATCTTCTTTTTTGGCCTTAGCAATGAATACGATGTATAATTTTAAAATATTTCCGTAACATTTATAGAAGAGGTACAAAGAAGCTTTTGTTAACCTTCTGTGACGTTTTAACACTTACTGAAGTAAAATGAATGAATATGTTTAAAAGAATAAAAAATTTAAAACCAGGATTTAGCGAGTGGATCCTCTAATCCCCAGAAGCACTTTGAAAGAGGGAGTATGTAATTTATTTTCTCCCTCCTTTCCGAATGTCTTCGTGGTGTAATTGGAAGCATACTCGACGCGTATTCGAGAGGTCCAGCCCTCGATGCGTATCCGCGTATTCGAGCCCCGAAGAGGGCAATGCACATTTTAACATCTTCTGCTTTAAAAAACCAATGGGACTCTGCCTGCTATGGAAATTAAAAAATAAAACTTTCTTAAACAATAAATGCACTTGTCACATATATTAAAATATAATAAACTATTATAACTATGAGTGTATTGAAAATATAACTGTAATGTAAGAGTAACTGTCTCTATGTAGCTGTTCTATCCATTTTGTCTGTGTATGTTAGGCTGGTGTTCTAAATTCTTTGGTTCTGTGGTGAATTATGTAGCTAAATATATATTCTTATTTAGTAATTAAGTATTGTATCTATATAATAAAAACAATACATGTCAGGAATTTTTGATCTCGTACGCCATAAATGAAGACGCAGTTGAATTGACTAGTCGTGAAGCTTCACGTGCTTTTCCCTGAGTAGGATATAGAGATTATACGAACTAAGGGTTGAAAATAAAAGTATTTCGGCCTCCAAAGAGAAATTAAACTTGCATGCAGCAACTTACATACGGAACAAATGGACACAAAAATTTAAAAACAACCTAATTACAGCAGAAAAAGAAACAAAGAAAGATAGCCATTTTGCTTAATCTCCTAGGTGATGAGTTCATTGGAGATATTCAATAACTTCAAACCATGGGACTCAAACCTTGGGAAGCTAAAAGTAAGGAAACTTTTGATGACATTATGGAAATGTTAACGAACTACTGCATTCTTATGCAGAATGGGTTGTTTGAAAGATTCAAACATTTTCTCTTGTCCTAACGAGAAAGTAAACAGTTGGATAACTTCTTAACAGAGCTTATAAGAGATTAGTGAATTTAGCGAACGAGAAGAAGAGATGATCATATATCGATTAGTTCAAAGCACTATAGAAAATTCTTTACCAGAACGTTCGTTCAGATAACCAGGACCTGACATTAAAGAAAGCAGTAGACTTCCTTCGCACAGCAGACTTCGATTTGAGACGGTAACATCTGCTTCAAACGTCAATGAAATCAAGAAAAATAATGTAAAAAATTGAAAAGGGACACGCATTACGGAGGGACGGGGACGCCCTAACTTTACCTTTGTGGTTATACGGGCGTAGTCCCACGCCCTCCTCCTTGTCTGTTTTTATCCGCTCCACCACAGCCAAGGGAGCGGACAAGACAGTACCAGTACGGTCCCTGTCGAGCCTGATCCCATCCTAGGTACAATACCCGGGTTCTAGTCCTGTGAAGAATAAGGTACAATAGTACCTGATATTTATCTAGTCCTGAGAATAAGGTACAATAGTACCTGATATTTTACCACCGTGGTTGAGACTGCCTAAGTACAGATCCTAGCCAGTACTTCCCAGGAATTCTCCTGAGTCAACCCCCGGGGGGGATTGAAAAGGGACAGCAAAATTTAAAATGAACCGGATGATTGATAATGTGTTTCAGCTCAAAATGTGTGGATTGGAACGTAAAACTTGTAAAACGCATGACTGTCCAGCTTATGGAAAATTATAAACTAAATGAAAAAGTAAGAACCATTTTGCAGCTATAAACATAACTGTGAAAAACAACTGTTATCAAAAAGTGAATGGCAATTGAGAATAATAAGCAACACATCAATATATGTATTGATAGCGTGTCCAAATAAATAGTGAATCATGATAAGGCGATAACGATCAATTCACTAGATAATGTATGGTTAAAAAGAGCTAATGCTAAAAATAGCGAAAATGAAATTCCAACTTAATAAAGGAGCTGAAACTGATGTACTGCCAGTTACGCCTAGTAAGGAGAACATCGTAGCCGATGCTTTATTCCCGAATAAAACTAGACGAAGAAGGAAAGGAAATAAAATGTTCCATGTTAACTTCAAAAATATTAGATTCCCGTGAAACTATTATTTCTGAATTATAAAGTGATATTGAGTATAAACATATTTATGCATACTTGCAAGACCCGGAAAATTTCGAACATCTGGATATAGTGGCCATTAGCAACAGAGCAGAAAATTACGAAATAATCGGCAAACACTTATTTTATACTAAATCAATAAATGAGAATAGTAAGTAAGAATGAATGAGAAAGTGGTAACGGATATGTTAGGTCCTGCCATACGGGCCAATTAATTAACGATGTAAATTACAGCCCGGCCGGTTATCTAAATAGTATTAAGAGCTACTTTCCCAAATGAAATAATTGGGATAGATTTATTAGTCCCTTACCCCAAAAGTGGAAGTAATAAAAATATATATTTACTAGTCATTGCCGATCATTTCTCGAAGTGGGTAGAAATAGTTCCTTTTAAAAGAGCCTCAGTGAAAATTATATCCCTATGTATTTCTAAATAAATACATTCTAAAATATGGTGCACTACTTAGGGTAATGTTAGATAATGGCCTCCATTTATTAGCCAAAATTTCGAAGAGTTATGTGCAGGGCTTGGCATCCACCACCTGAAGGCGGGCCCTTACAGACTTCAGTCAAATATTGCTGAGTGCGTAAAAAGGAACATTGTAAAAAATCATCCGTAGCTATGTAGGAACTTACCACAGACACTAGGATGACTGCGTCAATGAGCTGGTCTTTGCCTAAGAACGGCCAAGCACGATACCACGGGAAAAAGTCCTTGTGAATTATTTTTGGGGAGAAATATAATTACCTCCTTAGACAAACTGTTTTTTGTCCAGAAAAGGGATGCAGAATTTAAAATAATTGATATAGTAGACGAGGCAATAAGGAACTCAGACATAGCCAGAGCAAAACGGAAACTATATTATGAGAGGAAAAGAAGAGAATCCAATCTCAAAGTACGAGATAAAGTGCTGAAAGTAAAAACCGCCGTGTCTTGCACCCCTCAAGAGAAAATATCTAAATTTTATCCTCGTTTTGAAGGCCAGTTTATAATACAGTGTATCACTGTCGCAGTGGTGTACTTAAAAGGAGAAAGAGCTGGCAATATGACTGCCAATGTGGATCAAACCAAAAAGTACTATGACCGAAATAACATGCTTATTTTTAAAGATATTTTACAGAAAGCACCAAACACAGATGAGAGGCCCTCAATAAGCTAAGAGGCATTAACTAACGAAACCTGGAGCCAGGGCAAGAGAGGAAGAAGTCAGCGAGGATGGAAGGTGAAGCAAGACACTATACAAGATCTACCAACAGCCGAATGGGGAAGGAATGGCAATTAAGACATCAGAGGTCACGAATCCAGCCGCCAAGGAAGAAGTTCAACGACCAGACTCCAACGATAGTTCTACAACGTAAACGCCCACCAGAAGAGGAATATCCCAGATACAAGAAACTACTGATAAACCAAAGAGCTCGGACTACTGACCAAGAAACTTCTTCGGAAACAACGCGCAAGCGTCCAGCACATGTAGAGTTGGAGCAACGTCAAAAGAAATCAGCTTGGGACAGAGGAGTGAAAAGGAAACAGAAGGCCACCACAACGAACTGGAGTCCAACAGATGAACCAAATCCTTCTTGAGAGGACTTCGTCAAATTTCGCCAAAATGTCGGATTTCGCCAAACAAAAGATAAGTCAAAATTATTCGATTTACGTTTATTTTAAAGGATACTTGAAAGTTGATTGAAAATATTTATTTCAGTTTTGCCTCCGTAGAGGAAAATATTTATTTTAATTAAGCAAGAAGCTTACAATTTTGTATTAAGCAAGAAATTTTATGCATTTACTATCAAGTAATATTGATTGAATTAGAACGAATTGTTAACTTTAGTAGTAGAGACTGATATAGCAAATGTTTTCTTGTTTCAAAGAAACAACCACGATGCTCACCAAATGCTAGAAAATTGTGGCATATAGTTAATGAAGCTTGTTTTCAGCTGAATAAAATAAGAAGTTATTTATGTAAAAGTGTTTGAATTGTCAAATACTTAAAGTATCTGGCATACCTGAAAAATGTGCTTGAATGAAAAAGTAACCTAAGTTAGCAGCGAATTGTATTAAAATAAAGTAAAATTAATTTAAGAATGTATGTAAAATAAATGTTAGGCTCTCCAATCAATACTAAGTTCAGTTTCACTAGATTTAGCACCTCAGGCAGAGAATTAATTGTAAAGTATTTCTCTCAGGTCTAGATTCTCAGTTTTCTAAAAGTAGAATTGCGGTAGTTGGTAGTGTTGTACGTATTTTACATGAAACACGCTCGCGTATGCTGTACATCATGCTGAAGAGCAAGGGGAGTCTTAAATTACTAGAAAGAATGAAATGAGTAAACGCCTCCCTCCCCCCATTTAAAGAGGAGATTTAACTTTTTAAAATGTTAAAAGTGGTTGGAAAGTGAATTTTGTGAAACAAGTTCTAAACTAATTTCCTTCCAAATACCTGGAAGGAGACAGTACGAGAAAATTTAAAGAAGAACTGTATGGATGTGTAACATCTGTAGTCAGTAAAATTAAAATTTAGAACGTCAACATGTAGACTTTAAAGGTTGACTCACAGTTAGGTTTAGAATTTAAATATCTTATCCAGGGTTTTAAAGCATTGTTATGCAAAAGTTAAATTCTGGCGGGGGAAGATGTAGGGTTTCCCTTTGTTCAGTTAACCAATTATTCAAATTTTTGTTACCTTTTCTGAACTCCTCAACTTGCCCTCGCATTTCCTCGCCAGAAGGCAAATTTAAAGTTAAATGAAGTGAGTATTTAAACGGGTGAATCGTGGAGTTTATTCCGAGCGTTTTTTCGCTGGCAAGCGCACGTTGCGAGTTTGTCCTTGCTGTTACGCGGAGTTGTTAATAATCCATTTTGGCCAGTTAAATAATCATCACGTAGGTTGTCGGGTCAACCTAGTTAGCCTTAACTTAAAGTTCTAGTCCAGTACTACCCTTTGGTCTTGAATTTATTGTGTAACGATTCTTAAGACCCATCGCAAGTTGTAGGTGTTATTGCAAACACGAAGTACGTGCTTTTCTGTTCAGAGTTGAATACCAATAAAGGATTATTTTTACCCTTCTTTTTTGTTAGGGTCATTTATGCCTGTGCAAGAAGTTGCCAGATTCCTTAGTAGGATCTAGTAGAGTTTATGCGGCGAAAGAGAACACGATCCTACACACTGAGGTGAATCCTAAAATTAAGCCTGTGAATAATCCTCCAGAACGATTTCATCTCGCTTAAAAATAATGTTAAAGAATATTAAAGGTTGTTTTGGTTTGGTTTGGTTTATTTGATTACGGCAAAGCATTCGAGGTCTATCTGCCTAAGGGAATGGATGCCTTCTGAAGGATTTTTAAGGTAAACTGGCTCGTATACACGTTACATATGGACAAAACCACGGAAACTCCCATGCAGAGAGCAGCGAGATTCAACCCTAGGACCAAATTACCAGTGTAACAATTGAAAGGAATTTAAGAATCATGTTAGAAGGAAAGTAATATTTTCTTTCCTTGTTTTAAAGGATAGATTGTGGCCTTTGGATGAGCATCAAGTGTGTGTACATTTAATACTCCTAATTGGTAGATAGCAGTTTTTAAGAAAACATTGGAATAGCATCAGCCCCAAAGATATTCCAAAAGCAAAATTCAAATTTACTTGACAACCCATAAAAGTAAAGAAACATTTTGATGACATAAATGTCACAACGCATAGTGAAAGTGAGCATGACAAAACATTAGCAAAAATTTCGAAAAGAGCGAGAAGACTGTAATATTAAATTTAATCCTGAAACGTTCTAAATTAAAAAGGTATACCCAAAGTTAAATATGTGAATGTAAATAAATATGATATAAAAGATGAAATTAAGGGAAGATCCACAGCATGTGAGAGCAATCATTGACATGGAAATTTGATAGAGAAGCTGTGAGCAGATTTTTCGGCTATGGTAAATTATCTATCTAAATTCATACCAAATGTTTCCATTGTTGCGTCTCGCTTTCGTAATCTTTTAAAAGAAAATTTTGGAATGCAGATAGTTGGCTGGAAAGGCAAGATCCACAGTATGTTAGGGCAATTATACATGGAAACTGTAGAGGAGCTGTCAGAAAACGTTTAAATCTATCTAAATTCATACTTAAAGTTCCTTCTGTTACATCTCCCCTCAGGAATGCTTAAAAGATAATGTGGACATTAGTTTGTTGGAACAGCATGAAAATGCTTTTGATCAAATTAAACGCTTACCATGCTCATCAATTTCTTCAGAAATATTTAGCTGTACTAAACAAACAATTATAAAATACGATAGCTCAAAAGATGGAATAGGAGCTTATCTCATTCAAGAGGGTCACCGTGTCTCATATGCATCTTATTCTCCCTGAGGCTGAGCAAAAATTAGGCAAAGGCGGAAGCTATCAATTTATAACATCCTGTCGCCTCGTGAACTGCAAGGTCGTGAGTTAAATCTAATTAATCAATATCATATAATAATAATTACTTATCAAAAACAATAATAATTAATAATCAGTTGGATACAAAAGTTGTATTGGTCTTTTCTTTATAACAGGTTTAAGTTTTACACTGCACGATTGTATATTACCTCCGCGTACGATATCGTCACTCCGCCTAACTTACAAACTAAAAAATCTTCGAAGTGGCGTATCTAAAATTCACAAGTAAGCAAAAATTCTTACACGTATAAATAAATCCCTAGTGGGCTTGGTCGTGTAAAGTAGATCTGAATTTTGTTGATACTTGCACTCTGATGTCAGCTCAATTCAATCTAAAATCAAAGAAGGTGTAACTAAGTAAACACTTCGCTAATTAAGAATTTTTTTAATCTACATATTAATTATTTATAGAACTAATAAATTACAAAAGTCAAACACACAACAGTGTTCCTTCGAATTAAGGTCCTTCCTATTCTTTTAGAATCTTAAGCAAAAACGATGCGGCGTCTATGGCCATAATAAAAAGTTCTGCGGTAGAATATGGACGGAATCAGACGAAATGAAGCATGGGATTTAAGACATTCTTCCATCTTTTGAGTTTTTAAAGTTAATAAAAATTCAAACTCTGACTCATTAAAATGCTCCAAGTCTCTGAGAAAGTTTTAAAGTTCATACACAGCGAGAACGAGAAATTGCACAAATGTTTTTTCAGGAATTCGTTTGCGAATGTTATACTTATCAGATATGATGACTTCTAATCGATTGTCTTTAAATAGGTCTGATAAAAGGATCAAAATGTATCCTAAATTTAACCACACGAATTCTTCCGTCTTTACTTGGATAAGATTTTACAACTCCAACCAAAGGCCAACTGATTCTGTGTACATCATTATAACCAATTAATACGACACTCCTTCTTTAATCAATCATTCTTTACGAACTTTTGAATAATCTTTTAACAATCCTAATTATTCGTTTCGGAATCTGTTTCTTAGTTCTTGACGTATTTTCATTCTATAAACAAATTTTCTCTCTAACTTCTTAGAATCAATTATATCAAAATCCGGTAGCCCAGCTTCTTTGATTTCTTGGAGGAATATTGATAGAAAGCGTGCTACTAAGTCTATAGAATCCTCTGACAAATGAGAGGTCTGAAGTTTATTAGACTTTTTGCATCACGTAATATGGTAACTGATTCATCTTCATTTAAGCGTGCTTTTCCGAATATGTTTCTAAGAATGCTGTTCAACATTCCTACTAATCGCTATCAAAATCCTGCCCACCAACTGGCAGAAGGTGGGCTGAATTTTCAGTGAAGTTTTTCTTAATTTCGAAATCCTCAATTTCATCGCAATAAATGGCTTGTAAAGAGTTATATGTGACAATAGTTTTTTCCATTGTCTGAGTAGATTGTAGTTGGACGCCCTCTTCTTGCAATGAACTGATGAGTAGCCAAGATGAAATGTCAGTCGACAAAGAAGTCGCCATCTCCAGGTGAACAGCTTGGTAGATCGCTCATGTAAAGAGAATTATCCAATATTTCTTGCCTTCCTCGAACAGTGGACCATATAGGTCAACTTCAAAAATTGCTGAATCTCTCACATAATCTTCCGAAAGAGGTATACTTACAGATACTAAAGGGCAAACAGTAAACTTCTTATATTTTCGCAGCTTTCGATTACCTGACGAATGGTTTTTCTACTCTTGACAATCCAGTATTGCTTGCTCTGAGATTTGACATCGATATTTGAACACCGACATGCTCATGTCGGTCTAGTACTTTTCCATTTCATCACGTTTGATAATGCGCAAATTCAGCTGTTTTTCTTCATAGAAAATTTCTAGTTTGATTTCTTTCAAAATTAATTTTTCTCCCTCTTGGAGGCTTGCAACTTCTAATTTTTCTTTCTTTCGAACATTCTGCCATCTCTTTAAATTTCCACAAAATCTTAGTGCATAGGCTATGATTCTTGTAATTTTACCAAAGGATAATGTATCCTTGAAGAATTTTAATTTATTTATTTATGAATTAATTCCAGGAACGACAGTCTTTTTTTCTTTGTCAGAATTAGTAACTTCAGTATTCAGGAAAACATCAGACACCGGTCATTTTTCAAGGGGTAATCCCAACCAGCTTGAACCCCCACCAGCAAGATTTCAATAGTTCTTTTGTATTTCATCTTTAGAAGGAAGGTCTGCTGGATTAAGGGGTTCATCAATATGTCGACAATCTTCAGGTTTAGCTAACTTTTTCATTTCTCGCACTTGATTATAAATGAACCTAGCTCAGTTGTCATTCCTTGTTGTCCAATACAAGGCGTTCATAGAATCTGTAAGTCATAGGTATGTTCTTAAGATTCATATCAGTTTTAGTCGTCTTATTTAATCTATTTCCAATCGAACGATTTAAATGCTCCAATCTAGGAACATATATTTATCTAGTGGAACTACTTGACCAATTTGTTCTAGTGGGATGTTTATTTGTTTTATTGGACTACTTGACCAATTTGTTCTAGTGGGACATATATTTGTTTCAGTGGGGCTACTTGACCAAAGCTCCAACCTAGAGAGATATATTTGTTTTAGTGGGCCTGAATTAACTGACATGTTGTACCCTTATCCGTCTGACACTTTTAAGGAAACGAATTTTGCATACGCTGATTTACTAGAATCACAAAATGTGTACAAGGATAGGTCAGCTTTTTGCTGACAGCCTGCTAAAAGCTATCTTGCTATTTCCAATTTCGGCTAATTTATTTTCTCGTTTTTATCATCGCTCGAACTTTTTCTTCATCGATTTTCGAAGTTCTACATTCCATGTTACTTCATTCTTCCAACGTTCTTGCAAGAGTATCTTAAGCAACAGCGTTACAGGGCAGTTAAAGCCTACCGGGTCAAAAATTCGATAGACAGCTGAAAGAGTTTTCCTCTTGATTATTACTGGTTCTTTATTGATAGGGTTTTAGGTCGATGGTTAGGGAATTTTCATTTAGACTCCAATTCAATCAAACTGGAACTACCTTTTGTATTTCTGTAACCTGTTCTGAGGAAGTCGGAGTGTGCTCCCACCCTCGAAGTTCGAAGTTGCCTGTAGGGATTCACATTTATTTTAAATAACCAGTTAAATTTAATTTTAAGTTACTTTCCTATAAGCTTCATTCCCCTAATTGTCAGTGCCAGAATATTTAAATTTGGTAGCGCACGTAAGAAATGCAAATTCTACCAGTGGGAGAATAAGTTAAATAGCGACATTCCAGCAGGGAGAGAGAGAGTCCGGGAAATTTCCGTTGTGTACCTATACGCAAACTTCCGCTTAGCAGTTATTGCTGGTTAGCCGTGGCTTAATCGCTATTATCTTGCTGCCAGTAGACTCATATACGCGCTGTAGGATACAGGATTGTATGAGCCATGTAGTGTAATTCTACGACTTATGAATTTCTTCAGTTTTTAAGTTTGATTCTACTGTTTCAGTTACCGCCCAAGTTGAAGCGTAGTATGTTAGCGTCAAGTTGACGCATTGTAAATTATTTAAAGAGTTTAATGAAGGGCAATTTTAACCCCTCTTCAGAGCATTTGACGCATTGTAAATAATTTAAAGAGTTTAATGAAGGGCAATTTTAACCCCTCTTCAGAGCAATCACTATTTTTCAAGATTCTACACAACAGATAGACAGTAGAACTTTACAAGTTTATTCAGTTCTTCCTTCCTGGTGGTTTTCCCCATGTGTAACGTGTATACGAGCCAGTTTCCCTTAGAAAGTCCTCCACGAAGGCATCCCTCCCCTTACGCAGATAGCCCTCGTGTGCTTTGCCATAATTGAATAACCTAACCTCTTCCTTTCTGTTGACGCTGCATACCAAATTGTCTTCATAAAATGACTTTAAGAAGGTAAATGGGGTTTCCCTATAATGGTCTGGAATATTCTTCAGGTGGAATTCTGACGTGGATCTTGAAACAAATGGCCTAGATGATCTTTTTCCCGTTTTCCGACCAAAGAAATCTCAAAAATGATCTATTGACTGGCATCTTCTATTAGCTCAAAAATAATCTATTAACATTCTTTAAGCCCAATTTGGAAAAAAGCTTTCCTTATATCCGCAATTACCCCAAATCTACCCTAACGAAATCTGTTTATTATAGAGGATATAAGTTCGATGAGATTCAGTCTTTTTACCAAACATTTGTTGATCGCTGGAAAATGTTTTCTTTCACATATCCATTAAAAAGAGAGCGAATATTAGTGGTTGAATTTTCCTTAAATACCGGTCTATGTGGTCAATAATGTTCTTCGGCTGTTGGCTGTTTCTTGACCAGATTCTACCCCATCAATTATGTCTTCTTTCACCCACTCATTAAACACTTCTTTGGAATCATGTGATTTTCCAATCCTTTCTAATATCTCTTTCTAATTTCTGACATAATTTACCAGTCTTTATTCAGCAATCTTTGTGAAGCTAGTAAGAGGAGGAGGATCTTTTATATAAGGTAAATTTATCGTGTAAACAACCCTCTTGATCTCTTTTAACATTTTGAAGAAAACGCAATTTCGCTGCCTCTTCTAATTCCGTTTCTGACCGAGTTTCACTGCAGTTCGAAAATGCAATTTCGCTGCCTCTTCTAATTTCTTTTCTCATCGAGTTTCCCTGCAATCTCGAATACCTATTGTACCCAACCGTCATAATTCTGGAATACTCAAATTGCTAATACGGAGAAAGAGCATAGTCTTACAGCTTTCTAGTTTTTCCCCCCAAATACTCCCACGAACGTCCAACCTAAATGTGAATGCATGGCAATCAGTCCCTCATATATCTGCTTGATTTTACGTGTGAACAGTCTTCTTGCAAAGTCAGCGCAAACGAATATCTATACTTCGTTTGGATCTTTTTATATATACATGTAGTATTTTCGTTAATGGAAAGATCACTTAAAACATCGCACTAAAGTACCAGATTTTTTTTATCTTACTGATAATCTCGGAACTATTGATTTTGGGTATGGAAACACACTTTCTTTTTTATCAATAACACCTAACTCACAAGAGAAACTCTTAGCAATATCACTTATACTAACGTGATTATTTTTTTTTTGATAATCTTCTTCTCTTTTTTTTTTTTTTCATATCCGCCAAATAGACCATGAACAACAGTTTCTTCTCTTAAACATTCTAATTATAAAGCAGCTGCCATGAGCTTATTGATTTAACAGATACACTGTCAATTAATAATCTAATGTAATCTCAACCATTTAGACTAAAATATACAACCAAAGTCTGCAAAGAAACTTGTTTCGAAAATGGTTATTAGAAAGTAGGTTATTATCAACATCGTCATTAAGCATATTACTATTTAAAGGTTTATTTTCAACAATTTTATTTTCATAAGCATAACGTAGAATTTCAGTATGAGTTTTTGAGCAAAATTTACAAACTATTGGAGCTCTGCATATTTTCGATAAATGATTAGCTCGCCTTTGTACAGCAAAAATGCCGAATACAGCGATTTTTTTAAAGAAAATTTCGTAAAGAGAAAACTGCATAATTGAGAAATTCAAAATAAAAGGACATCAGATTATGGCAAATTTCAGGTTAAACGGAATCTAAAGGACTGAATTACAGTTTTTATTATTTAGAGTTGTCAATAAGCATTCGCTAATTTTACATTCATATCTAATATTCATATATTCATTTATAAAATAAGGGATAATTAGAGGAATACTTATAAGACAACGAACAACAAACTGTAAAAGTAGCAAAGAAATTAAGGGAGAAAACAATATTAGAATCATATTTAGCTTAATTACTCTATTTTTTCCCGCTAAGCGAATGTCAGAAATAACAGCACGAGGAACAAAAGCATTCCTACCGAATATGTGATTCTTTTATTGAAGTTCGACAATTGTGATAAAAAAAGCAAAAATAAGACATCACGTGCGAGGTCTAAGTATTGCAATAACATCATTATCGACGTCTCTAGTGAATTTTGGTCTCTGTCAAGAAAAGAACAGGCACAAGCGGCAACAAACAAGCATAGTTATACAGCAATATTTCACATTCCAGACCTTGACAAAAGTGTTCCCTTATCTGTCAGCCAATTATTTTCCTCCCTTCCATAGCTGCCCCCATTATGCACTAAAATATCACACTCCTTTAACGATCTACTTAAAATCTTCCAGTTAAATGGAACATCTTATTCGGTTAGTTCGGCAAAATATTCTACCCTTAATGTATAGTGGAATATACAACACCCAATTAGGGGCATATTGGGGAGAGTGTGAGGCATATATAAAAAGCGCTCAGTGTTAAGAGCTAATAAATCTGTGTTTAGTGTTTAAATATTTTTTTTAAAAAAAATGAAGGAATGTTTAAACGTTTCTAATCTATATACTGTCACAGAATTTAAAGTCATTAGAAAAATAATTCTAGTTTTTTGTGCTAAGAAGTTCAATTTTTTACCAATTCAAATATGATTCTTTCATGTTCATATTTCATATTACTTTTATCTATACTTCATTCTATTTGTTGCCAATATTTATGAAATTCCAAGCATTAATTTGCTTAGTTATTGAATTAAGGATCGAAAAGAAGCAAGTTAGGAGAAAATTTTTGTATAAGCTGAAACGAGGTATTAAAGCTTCATAAATTCAATGATGCTTTTTAAAAACGCCTTGTTAGTGTTAAAAAAGGTACTATAAAATTGTCGTTTAAAGAGTTTATTTGAAGCGAAAAGTTTCGAAGATGCACTAGTCCATTTTAACTGCTACAATAGGTGTATACAATGTTACAATAGTTAGCGTACAATGCAGCAATAGTTAGAAAACTTTCACAAGATCCACGTGGGAACAGGGCCTCATTCCTGAAAATGTAAACGGTGAACGTGCCTCAGGCCTCCATTTTCAAGAGAGCCACCAAATACTGTTGTAATATTTAAAATGAGTAAAATCTATGCTATTATAAATCTGTGCGCACCTATCTGTTGATATGTTTGTTTGTGACATCATCTCCTCCGGAATGCCGGGGAGTTGAGTTTCAAGAGAGGTACCCCGAATTCTAAAAATTCGTGGGAAGCCATTTCGACATTTCCCATCTTCTTCGTACGACTTTAATCAGCCGAAATATTAATTAAAATCTCTGAAAATGCTAATTTTCACACTCATTTTTCCGAGTGGCAACAGTCTCGCGCGCTGAAGATAATATTCCGCTTTATTTCGAGAAGTGTTGCTACTGCTGGCTTTCAAATCGTAAAATTTATTAGTAAAAAATTTGTAAGTTTTTCAAAATATGAAATAAAAATAGCATTGTCAAACATCAATTAGCATTGCCATCAAACAGCATTGCCAATCATCATTATAAGGTCATATTCGGGCTTTAAAGAAAGCACGCAATTGCATGTGACATCACTGTAATCGAAAATTTTTCGTTAATGTCATCATTTGAAATAAGCAGCTGCTGTTGGCAACTTTTTTGTTTTAAGCTTCGATAACTGACACGGTATGTTATTGCCACGCTCATTATTTTATTAATATAGAGAAAAGGTTGTTATACTACATTAAATTAAATCATGACGTCAAACGTATACGTATTAACCTGAAGTGTCAAAGGTTTTTTATTACCTGGTTTGGCAACAAAAAACGTATTTACAAATTAGTTGTTGCTTGAAAAGAATGAACTGATTTCGTTCATAATGAAATGTTTTTATGCAGTTTCTTTTCAGGCGTAACGGGAACTTATAAATTTTACTTTGGTCACAGTCTGGCGGGCTTGCCCGCTAGTTTTATGTATATTTTCTGTTCTAAAACATTTACTATACTGAAAGAATTAGAGGAGAAGCCTCCGTAACAGATTTTCCACGAGCTTCCGGTTTTGTAAATCTGGTATTGCATTTGAATCACTCCACAGTTCTGTGGATCAGCGGCTACGAAATGTGCTCTGCACTTCTTTTGTACTACGTAAATGAAAAACAACAGCCATTTATTTACATACCGTATTGTAATATATGACGAAAACATGTATATGTTCTGTGACAACACAGAACATTCTGAATGGCTCTATCCCAGTGTACGGTACGCTATTTTGGCGATTTTTTTGGCGTATTTTTGGCGCCATTTCTCGGGCGATACTTATTTTCTCCTTGTCAATTTCACCCTTTCTCTCCCGTTTGTTTTTCACCAGTGGAGTGGTTAGGTTCTGCATTCTCTTCAATCATATTTATTTCAAAATTTTTATTTGTTCTAATTTTATAGTATTTAAATTTCTTAATTAGTATTTGTTTTTAATTTTATAGTATTTAAATTTTAGTTTTGTATTTTTGTTGGTCAGTTAGTTTTGTATTTTTGTTTGTTAGTATTTAAATTTTAGTTTTGTATTTTTGTATTTAGTTTTGTATTTTTGTTGGTTAGTTAGTTTTGTATTTTTGTTTGTTAGTATTTAAATTTTAGTTTTTATTTTTGTTTTGTATTTTTGTTGTATTTTCTTGTTTTTGGTGACTATTTTCGGAGCACGACTCCATAGAGTTCACGCTGAGTTTCTAGGTCTAACACGAAGATACATCGACCGCTCGCCATCGGAACATCGTCGGCGTCACGTTTTCCGATGTTGCGATGGCGAACGATTGGTGTCCCGCTGCGTGTTAGGCTCAGGTACTTGGCGTGTGCTTCGCTGAGTCGTGTTTCTCCAATAGTCGCCAAAAACAAGATGGCGGACAAGGAGCGTACCGTTCACTGGGAATTAACCATTCTGAATAGTGGTTGAAGAGAAATAAAGCTCCAAAGAAATCGAAGATCCCAGCGTACGAAACCAAAGATCCATTCAAAAAAAGTTATGATGACAATTTAATGTCTGCAGTCGGTATAAAGAATCATTGTCTTTTGAATCAAAGCGAAATCACTCTAACAGAGCAACACAGAAAATTGAGAGAATTAACCTGACTTTTAGTGAATTAAGCAGCCGCAAATCGTGAATATTTGGCTCTTTCACTCATAAACCCGAAATGACTCAGCTTATCACATTGTTCCTATCTTCCGCCCGTGCTATCCATTTTAACAGTGTTTTTTCATGGCCATTGTTTGACAAAAAAGTACCTTTAACTTTCATATTGCCACGAATTTGGTTGGAGTGAAACCAAAACCCTCATCGTAAAAGAATAGAGTTTTTATACCTTTATAGAGTCCTTTCCTATACCATCTGTCCAAAACATCGCAATACATTTGTCAAACTATAGAGCTATATTGCTCGAAGATACCCGATCAATGCCCATATGTAAAAACTGCCCTAGTTGAGATCCCAAACGTTTTCTTAGTTACTAGTCAACCCACGATTATCTGACGAATCTACCAAAGCCTGAAATTAAAATAACTAGCCAACGTTCAACCCTTGTGCTCAATGTCCAATGATTTGTCTCGAATAATTTCTTTTGATGCTTTAATACTGAAGTTAACTGGTCGAGAGCAGAGAGGGAACTAATTTTTTTATTGCTAAGTGATCTCTCTCAGACTGTTTTTGCTTACTTTTATTTCCGAAAACATTACTTGCACACGTAAACATTGATCAGCTGAGTGCTCTCGCGCCGTAAACATTTTTTTCTCTTCGCCCTTCTTTTTTCCTTGCCATTTTTTCTCTCTGCTTTTCTTAACCACATTAACCACAACGCTGGCTTCACTGCTAAAAGCTTATTATATCTTATTAATTGTTTTATTGGAATCTTTAAGTTCATAGTTTTAAATATATAAATATAACATCTCACTTTTTTTCCAAAATAAACGGTTTAAAACTTAGGATTGCATTTTAAATTACTTTTCAAATCGTTGCCATCCACAGCTTCAAGACAAAGAATAATTGCATTAAACGTTTCGATATTTTGTAATGTTTTAAAACATTGAGTTAGTATTTTTGAGTGTTAACAGTTCGTATAAACTTTGTACATAGATTTGCCAGAAGGGCAAAAAATTAATCAAAAATGTTCAACCTCTTTTACGAGCAGTAACAATTTTTACAGGTGAAGATGTCCGGAGCAAATGATTCGGATACTTTCATCAATTTTCATTCCAAATATTAGTAGTTTAGCGAATATAAAAGAAAACGCACAACAACACTTAACACTAAGTAAACATGAACATTGTTCAGCTGCGTCCATGGTACATACATTTTTTTTTCTCTTCGCCTTTTCAAAGGAGGAAAAGATAAGATCACAAGATGATTTGATGGAATTCAGACGATAGATAAAGAGAGACTGCTAGGATATTTTTCTTTGTTTGGGAAACATGTTTAGTTCTTTGCTTTTCTGACAAATCATTGCAGCTCTTTGATTCTGTTCCCCTTCCAGTTAGTTTCTTATCCTTTTTCCATCGAGAAACCCGTAATATGGTTTTGAGTGGATTTTTCACATTCAACAAGGCGTCAGTAATATGATAAATCTTGTAGCATTATTTGCAGGAGATCAAACAGTAGACCGTCTGCTCGTAAACCTAAACAATTCTGAATACTGATATTGCTGTCAAATTTACCATTTTATAAGAATAAATTGTCAAGTCATGTTTGTCATCAAATAAATTGTCATGTTAAATACATGACTGAAAAGTGTATTTTTTTCATTTTCTGTTTTGAAGTAAATGGAACACCTAAAATATGCTTTATTATTAATATCATGTCTTATAATTTTATTTTCACAATTATGCTTGTGCTTTAATCAGTGGAATAAAGTGAGGCATTTAAAAATAATATATGCTTTTTTTGGTAATTTTCGATGCCAAAAAGCATATTAGCAATCACACATCACCATGGCGTGCCGTCATTGGACTAGAGGGATTAAGCTAGTCCCTAGCCATTTCTAGTAATCAAATTTTCCAGCAAAATTTTATCTAGCATTTAGAAATTTTAAAACAAAAGCAAATTTTCTTGAATATGCTCTGTATTCGAATAAAATTTGCTGTTAATTCATACTGGGCGATCAGGTTACCTCAGCCATACTCGTAAGCAGCAGTTAATTGGCTATCTAGGAGCAAGCGATAACCAACTTTTGTGGGCAACCTGGTGTGGGCAGGTATTTTATTAGGAGACCTCACTGACCTGCACATCTTAAAACGGGGTTCTTTGACGGCTGTCCGGTATCGAGATGAAGTCCTAGAACCCATTGTGAGATTGTACGCTGCAGCAGTTGGCCCTACTTTTGTTTTAATGGCCGATAACGCACGTCCCAATAGAGCTGACATCGTCGATGACTACCTGGAGAGTGAAGGGATTGCGTGTATGGCGTGGCTAGCATATTTCCCCGACCTTAATCCCATTGAAAATCTTTGGGATGCTCTCGGCCGTGCTGTATCTTCAGATTTCCCACCTCCAGCCGCTCTTATTGAACTGGAAACTGCTCTACAAGAAGATATGGCGATTGCTTAATTCTTCGGTGGTTGACCACCTAATTGAAAGCATGGTCGCAAGGTGTAAACTTTGTATACAGATAACGGGGATCACATACCCTATTAATGTCCTCTTTTTCCATTTTATGGTGTTTATTTTCCCTTTATACATAATTCTGTTTAAGTCTCCGGTATGTCATTATCTGATAACTTACAAAAATTTAATATTGTTTTCATTTTTGTATATAATTATTGATTTTGTTTTATGCTTAAATATATATGCTACTTTCCTGCCGAATTTTGTGTCAATCATAGCAGTATTTGTTGATTTTTTTGCATTTTACCCCTCCGTGCTTAACTTTTGGAAGTGAATGTATTTCACAAGTTAAAAATAAATCGGAGCATGCTATTGCCCTTCAAATGTTTTCCTCACCGTTGACTACCGATTAGAATTCCTTTAAAGTGTTCAACCCGTAGGACGCCACTCGTAGGCCATGCAGTTATTTTAAGTAGATTTTTAAATTAAAATTAATACTTGTCAGGGCTGCTGCTCACCTGTTCCCGTCAGTACCCGTCAGGGTAACTGGCTGATTACAGGCTGTGTCGAAAAGGGAGTCCTCTTCCTATTATCACCGAAAGATAAACATTTACACGCTTACATAGAAATTTAAAAGTCAGATTTTGTCCTTAAAATTAATTTTCTGCTCATTTGTTTTTTCTTGAAAATATTCATATTTCATCTACAATACCACAAATCGAAATGATGGAATTATATTCTTTGGCAGATGATATGTTTTCTATTAGAGTGTTCTTAGGTTAGATTAACAGGATATATACAGAAAATTTTAAAATCTTTTCCATAGTAGATTTTACTATTGGGCTGTTACGTGTACAATCTTTTTGTAATAGTATATAAACTGGAATCCGAACAATAAAAACCATATATCTTTATTTTTGTGAACATATAACCTATTCATTGTGAATTTCGGGTCAGCTTTTGCTTGTGTAATGTCTTTGTTGTATGAAGACTGCGTCCATGTTATCAGTGAAAGAGCAAAGAGGAAGTATAACATGCATTTGAAGAAAACGTCACGCTATGAAAGCAAATTAAGGAAATACTCAAAGGAAAAGCAAGATAGCAGTATGATTGTGAGTAAAAATTGTAATGAAACGTGAAATAAAGCTAGCCAAACTTCCGAAAACCGTACCCGGCAAAAAATTTCCAATTTTAGGAAACAAAGACAGAACAAAAGAGCTTATAAATATAACACATAGCACATACCATGGAGCTTGTAAATAAAATACGAGTTATTGGGATAAAACATTCATTATATGAAAGTGTAAATATGGGGAAACTAGATAACTTAGAAGCAACTTCAAAGTCATATATATTGTAAATATATTAAGCTAACCCAGAAGATAAGTACCGTTTGCGCTATATTTGCCGTCCAATCTGACAGCACGAAGGTCGGGCATATGTATTTAGATCGTTCAACTCAAGAACGAATTAGCCTAGCAATTTTGTTTGTTTACGCTAACATCTGAAATCATTGCTTATCGGTAATCATGTTTAAAACAAACGATCGACCTGCCAGCTTTAAATAAGAGACGTTTTCAAATTTTTGGACGTGAGAAACGTGAGACCTGGTGAAATTTACCGTCAGATAATTGGAACTTACGGAGAGAACGCGATGAATGAAGGTATGGTACGAAAGTGAATTAATATGGAAAAACGGGGGAAGGAAATGAAATAGTCCACAACGAGAAACGCAGTGGACCACTATCGTTGATTCTCGAAGAACTGGTGTGAGCTGCATCCGAAAAAAGGTTCGTTCCAATAGGAGACTCGCGATTTATCAATACATTTTTAAAACATTTCACAATCTTTATTACATGAAATCGTGATCAAACATTTGTACTACAAAGAACTGTATTCGCGATGGCTACCAAAAACACTAACGGATGTTCAAAAACGGAAATGCGTGGGTTGCAGCTTTATGCGACAGAAGAAAATGATTTTTTGAAAAAATAGACACAGGCGATGATTTATTGCCAGACACCTGAAACAAAACAACAGTCACTGGAAAGGCGGCATACTGGTTCCGCGAAACCCAAAAGAGCAAAGCCTCCTCTTTCTTCAAGAAAAATCATGTGCACCATGTTCTGGTACTGTCAAGGAATTTTGTTAGAAGACTGGATGGAAGGCACGACAGTCAACGCAGGTTACTGTGGGACACTGAAGAAGTTACAACTCGCGATACGGAACAAAAGGCATGGACCGCTGACGTCTAGTATTGTACTCCTCCATGAAAGCGCGCAACCGCATACTACATAAGTAACTAAGACGCTGATTGATTCATTTCGCTGGAAACAATTCTGTCATCCCCCCTTTTAGTCCGTATCTAGTTCTATCCGACCTCCATCTGTTTTTTCGTCTCAAGAAATTTCTTTCCGGCCAGCGTTATTCAAATGATAATGAGATCATAATAAATGCCCAGAACTGGTTCAGATTACACGCGGATGAATTCTAAGAAGCGGAATGTTGCAATTTGTGCCAAGATATCACACATGTCTTAATTCACATGGTGAATATGTTGAAAAGTATTTTAAGGTACGTAGATTTTTCTATAATAAAATACAAATGAAAACAATTGCTAATCTTTTTTTAATACTTAATTCTTTAGATGAGCTTTGTAAGGCACGAAGTACCGGGTGGCCATAATTAAACTGACAGTGCTCACAGTGTTCTGTAGTGCGATCTATTTGCGAGAATGACGCCACATTTTGTAAGAAGATTAAACAATACGGGGAACGAAGGATTCCGCGAAAAAAAAATTAGTTCCAAAAGTCACCGCTAGGGGAATATTTGGCGCTGTTTAATAGAAAATAGAGTGTTAAAAAATGCAAATTAATACGGAATAAAATTACCTTTTATTATGCACATTTTCTGATTTAGTTCAAGTGCAATACGGCAACACTTTTAAAAAAGCGTAAAATCTACACAAAAAAATGCGCAAAAGTAACGGTCCTGTGTCAGTTAATGGGCTAAAAGCAATGGTTGCGACGTTTGAGAAAACAGGTTCTCTGAAGGTTTAGTCAGGCAGAGGACGAAAACCTGTACCACAGGATACAATCGAAGCAGTTGCCACGGCGATTGTCGACAGAGGACCAGATAATATTGCTGCCACCTCTAGCGCTCGTGGAGTAGCTCGGAATATGGATATGCCTTACAGTACGGTATGGAAAATCTTACGAAAGATTATCAACTTCTATCCGTACAAGATCAGCTGTGTACAGGAGTTACTGTACCCCGACCATGATAAGCGATTGACTTTTGCTCTCACCTTTCTTGCCAGAATGGAGGTGGATGCTGCTTGGCCGTGGAAAATTTTTATGGGGAGATGAGGCCCACTTTTACCTGAAGAATTGTAAATACTCAGAACTGCCGAATTTGCGATGACAAATCACCACATGCAGTCACAGCAATTCCCTTACATTCACCAAAGGTAACTGTTTGGTGTGGGTTCTCAGCGGAATTTATCGTAGGTCCATTCTTCTATGGGAACATTACCCCGACAGAACCGGAAACCTGTTCTGTTACCGAAGAGAAATATCGCCACATGTTGAACAGCTTTCTCATTTCGGCACTTCAGCAAAGACAATGCCTGGGGGAAATCATTTTCATGCAAGATGGAGCCCCTCCACACGTTGCTATGCGGGTGCAACAGATGCTACGACAGAAACTCCCAACAGAAAGAGTCATTAGCCGCTACTTTCCAACTGCATGGCCACCTCGGTCGCCTGATATTACCCCATGCAACTTCTGCTTATGCTGTTACCTTAAGTCCAAAGTCTATCAAGGAGTGGTCCAGGACCTGGCTATGTTGAAGGATAACATATCACGGACTGTACGGGAGATTCCTGCAGACATGTTACTTTCTGCTGTTGTGTATACTGTGCACAGAATGCAATATGTGATCCACAACAACGGCAGCCACATTGAATCTCATTTGAATGCAAAATAAAAGGTAATTTCCGTATTGATTTGCATTTGTTAACACTCTATTTTCTATTACACAGCGCCAAATATTCCATCCTAGCGGTGACTTTTGGAACTAATTTTTTTTCGCGGAATCCTTCATCCCCCGTCTTGTTTAATCTTCCTACAAAATGTGGCGTCATTCTCGCAAATAGATCGCGCTACAGAACACTGTGAGCACTGTCAGTTTAATTATGGCCACCCGGTATATTTAGTCGAATCAAAAGGAGGAAAGATAACGCTAACACAGAAGAATTTTGAAGAAGTCTCAATCTTTATTTTTCACGCATATAAAACCATCTTAGTAGACATTTATCCAATCTTAAAGAATAACAATAATTTCTGTGTACATGAGTTTTTTAAGAAAAATGATGTAGACATTTAAGCAAGGTAAAGAACGCGATGTTGGCAGAGAAGAAGTTAGGAAGATAACGTAATTACTTGCGAGCGGTATTTATACCGAGTAGATGCAGAAAGTAGTACTCAAAGCTGTGATTGGTTTAGTTTTAGTTACTTTTTACAAGCAGCGTTATGTACATAGAAAAACTTCGAATTTGGAAGAACAGATGAATTTTTAGGGGAAGATCATAAAACCTAGAATGCTTAATTTTGAGGTCGCCAATCTTATTTTGTTATATCTTACATGAATACATACATATGTTACCGGCAAAGTTTGAAATCCAGCATTCTATAGAATACCTAGGCATTGCATATAATGCCTAAAACTAGACGGCAATGTATGAAACGATTCACATTTCTCACATTTCCTAGGCATTCTATAGAATGCCAAATGACAAACCGGCAATATATAAAATACATTTCCGATTCGTTTCGAAGAACCAAACTACTTACCAGAAGTAGTTAATAAATGATATAAAAAAGTTAAAATGGCTACTAAGACGGAACCACGGAAAGACTAGCTGCTGAATCGTTAGGATGTGATGTTTGTAGAAAACAAAAGTACATTCATTTACCCTGTTAAAGAAAGCGTCAGTACTATACAGTATTACGTCACAGACGCTGAGTTATTTCCCGTACTCATTTGAGTACTGGACACGGACGACATGACAGAATGTTGAAAGAACTTTCAACCAAATACAAAAACGTTGCATGTAGTGATATTGAACTGACCACCTTTGTGATCCTTGCAAGAAAAAATAAAAGGGTATTAAAGAGGGTATTATTGTGAAACTTATGATTGTTTCTAAATTTAATTTCCGTTATAAGGTAAATTTTACTGATTGCCAGTCTCAGCCAGATAGAAAATACAAATTTATTATGTTGTATCAAGATCATCTCACTATCCTTCTTTTTACATGTTTCGAATAACAGTTTTTGAATGGCACTGTTTCATTTTTTTTTTTTTTGAAATAACATTTGTATTTTTAAGGAAGGAATGTCTTTTAAATAATAGCCTTACCTTTTTTTTCATAGTTTGGTTAAGAGCATTTGTCATTCTATAGAATACCTAGGTATTATATACAATCCCTAGGCAAAGTATGTAATATGAGAAATCGTCCGGCAGTATATTCAATGTCTAGGCATTCTATATAATGCCGACGTTTTATGCTTTGCCGGTAACGTATATATTTTCTATGTGTGTGTGTGCAATAAAAACAAATTCGAAAGAACTGACGTAGGAATATTGAGACCTAGAAACGCAGAAATATTGATCACGCAGCAGGTAGAACGTAAATCCATACTGAAGAGGAAGAATTCTGATTGCGTAGTATGCTAAAATGTTAAATTCGTAGTGACTAGAAAAGTTGGCTTCCGAATAAGATTAAATATTCACTTTTATTTCTATTGATATTTGTTGCCACTTGGCACTCTATTTGCGCCTATTTCCAAAATATTTACATTTTTGATACTGTTACGATACAAAGAGGACAGAGTGAAAATAGCGTCCAAGCGGCACAGACGTAAAAGCAAACGTGCGCAATTATCCGATATGGAAACTCACCAAGAGAAGGTTTCGATTTAGGTTAGAAAGGTTTCAGTTCTAAAAAATTTTGAGTTCAGGTTCCGAATTAACTACGTCATCTGCTTTACGCAAGCCATGCGACATAAATTAATTTAGAAATGGCACAGTCCAGAAAAATCATTACTACTTTTAGAATACAGAGAGGAAACACCCAAATTAAAAGGCTATTACTAAATTAAATTATAAAGCCGATTTACATATTTTTTGTCTTACACACACATCCATATATATATATACTGAGAGAGAGGGGGGGAGGTAAAATATTTTCTAGAAAATGATATAGAAACTTTTTCTGGGAAAAAATTATTTAAACCGGCTCTGGTGAGAGATCTTCGACTCCAGTCGCAGATTTTAATCTAGTACTTGCCACTGATTTTACATTCAAAGGGACACGTTCTACCCCCTGTTGAAGGGAAAAGATTGAAAAGTATGTCCAACACATCAGATTGAACGTAGTCTAAAAAAACGATCAAATACTAAGAAACGTAGTCTCTCAGTAGAGATATGCCGCATTCAAAGGTACTGTGTCCTTATATTCAGCTGATCTCCGCGATGCTACGGGAGAAAAAAGCAGTCCATTCGGAAGGGGGTTAATTAGAAGTATTGTCGAGACACACGGGCAACAAAAGTATTTTTAAAAAATCTAATCTTTACAACACATGACTTGTACGGCCTATTAAATTGTACACATTTTTCGCTGCATTTCATTTAAATTTATTTCCTCGAATTTCATTAGAGATATATTTCTCTTTTAATCAATTGAGTTCTCATTCTTTGACAAGGCAAAAATACATAAATCTCAAAACAACTCCACTAAATATTGTAAAATACAACAAAACCTTTAAAACACAGAATACCGTTAAAACAGTTAGAAAAAACACTCTTTTATAATGAGAACATTCAAAAATTATGTATATCATCTGAAGAATTATCTAATCGTTGCCACATGTTTTATTCAAATACTATGATAAATCTTAAATGATGTATAAAAGAAATTAAACAAACAAACAAAAAAGAAACGGTTTTTCACAGACGATTCAGTATTTCTCATTCTATTAATTCAGTTCTCACTTCGCGACAAGGCAAAAATATATAAAAACTCAAATTATCTATATTAAAAATTAAGAAGTAAATCTTAAACACTTATTTCCTTGAATAAATTCCAGAATGGATTAACCATGATTTAATTCGCAATAATAAAAGAAGACATTATCTTTGCTGTCGCGAAGCTTAGTTTCCCTAGATTGACCACAAATATTCACCATTCTCCTAACTTTCAAATGCAAACAAATATATCCGCCGTGAAACAAAATTATATTAGACTTAGCCACACTTTAAACAACTTTTAAATTGTTGATAATACTACAAATCTTCCATGCAGATTTACTAAATGCATAAAAACCTTAACGTGAAGATAAGAACAACATAATTTAATCATTTTGAAAGCAAAAATTGCATAATTTACCAACATACAAGAGCAAAAAAACTGAGCTCACTGAGACGAGTAACAGAGCGTATATATATATATACATAATGTTTCATAACAGTAAATTTTATTTAATTATTTATTAAATTTAAACAATTCATTGCGCCATTGCTGCAAGGAATGAAATTTAAATTATAGTAAACAGTAACTACTTAAAATAGTAATTTTAAGATAAATTATAATTTAAACAGAAATAGTGTAAACAAATTAATGCTAATTATGAACTAATCTATAATATCATTTAAATTCAGTAGCATAAGTAAATCAAGTTCAAGTTCAACCAAAACTTGAAAAAAATTCTACTAATTAATAAAAATGAAATTAAAATTTATTAAAATGCATACATGAATGATTGCTGAGTAGGCCGGAGACAGACTTATCAAGGGGAAGTTGCCTCCAAACCTAGCTCCCCAATCATTCAATTCGTGTTTCGTCATTCATGTATTCAAGGGCAATAGTTAAAACCAAAAGTAAAGAACATTCAAAAAAATTTACCACTGAAATTAAATGATATTATAGATTAGTTCATAATTAGCATTAATTTGTTTACACTATTTCTGTTTAAATTATAATTTATCTTAAAATTACTATTTTAAGTAGTTACTGTTTACTATAATTTATATATATACATATATATTTATATACTTTTGGTACCACCGATGGCAACCAAAATAGGAGGTGCACATCTACATGTTAATCAATCCTATATACAAAATTTCAACGTTCTGAGGCTACTCGTTTTCGAATTATACGAGGTACATAAATACATACGCCAAGAAACACGCCAAGAATAAATCTCTACAGAATCCATTTTAAATTATTTTTATCATTTTTTGGGGGGTAAAACGAGTCCTTTATTCTGTCCTTACGTTCAGATATCATCAAAAACATCGGTAAATTGCATTTTATAGAGGTCAAAATAGATATTTTTGTTGAAATATGATACCCGAAATATTTCACGATTACAATACTTCCTTTTTACTTCGTACAAAGAAGTATAAATAGAGACGAATAAGAAGATGGGTATATGCTTGATGCGACCGATAGCAATATAAAAGGGAGGTTCGCAATTAAATTTTATTATAGCACACCCATATACAAAATTTCAACGTTCTACGACTAATGGTTTTTGAAAGATACATACATACGTAGGTATGTACATATAGACGTCGCGAAAAAATATCTCCTTAATCCATTTTGAATCCATTTTACAATCTGTTTTGCAAGAAAGAATCCTTTATTCTGTCCGTACGTATAGATACCGTGGAAAAGAAAATCCTCCAAATGGATTCAAAAGCGGTAGGAATGAATATTTTCGTTGAAATATTATACCCGATATTTTCCGGGAATATTTTCTTTACTTCGAATAAGGAAGTAAAAAAGATGGCCAGATCGATTCCAAAAAATAATGAAAAATTTGAGCGTTTACATAGTAGGCGAAATCTTAGAAACTCTCATTTCTCTCCCGAAATGGAAATCAAACTTTCCGGACAAGTTTCCAGCAACATCTCTAATTATTGGTGAGTGGATTGTACGCATAGATTCAATACGGTACTTCTGGTAATAAGCTAAGCATTCTTCATTTTTCGAACGCATATCATTCTAAAAAAGATAAATCACGTTGTGGCAATCTTAAAATGCAAAGTTTCTTCTAAACCGTGCATATATTTTATTTTAGCAGAATGTTCTCCTTCAACTCTTTTCGAAATAATTACTTTCACTTCATATCTGATTTCTCTAATGCTCTCCTGGTGAATAAAAAACAAAAGATTGAGCATTACTTAATTCATTCAATTTATTAATGTTAAACACGACCTTGTCTCCTTGTAAATTACCACGATTATTTTGTTTTCCCATTAAGATTAAAATGAACTTTAAAATATTTTTTCTTTTCTCCGAATAGGTGGCCAAAATGGTTCTGATGGTGGTCCTTGCCTTTGCTGTGGCGTGGACGCCCTACTTTCTAGTGAGCATCATTACGCAATACCAAGCAGTTAATTTCATGGAGCGGGAAAATTTCTTCTTCACCATGCTTTGCATTAATCTGTTTGCTTTTTCAAACTCCTGTGTGAATCCTTTTATATATGCCGCAATGAGCAATCGATTTCGGAATGGTTTCTTGCGACTCTTCCGCTTTATTTTCTACCCAAGTAATTGCTCAGAGGAACCTACCAACCAAGGAAAAAGTGAAGCCGCTCGAAATGTACGATTCAAATGCCAGGTAGGTGAAACATATTTATAAGTAAGTATATATGTTCTAACTTGCTAAAGAAAGTTTTTTTTATTTCACGTTTTTTTAAATTTAATAAAAAAAGATACACAGTGCTGATAAAATTAATTCCGTTAAGAAAAATGCATGATCGACTGGAATGATCATTGTAATACTGCAAGAATTTTTATCATTCTCAATCAACCTAATAATACCATAAGCAGTAAAATGCAAGCATAAGCAGTAAAATGCAAGGAATTGAGAGTACGTCTGTCTTCAACAATCGTTTCAGCAGATTCAGTAGTCAATATAGCAGGCGCCGCTTAATATGATCACGTTTGTCCATGGTTATTTTGACAACATTAACCGAATGATTATTCCTTAAAACAACAACGCAATTTAAAATATTAACATTTAAATACTTTCACAGCATTTTAATTAGAAAAACACAAAAATTTGCTTATGAAATGCTCATAATGTCTTTAATGCAAAAGTTCATTTGTAAAAACTTTTTATAACGGCTCTGGAAATTATTTAACCATATTATGCCCCATACCTTAACATTCGAAGAGCATCTTTCGTTAATTGTGAAAGAATATGCGAATTTAAATTTCGATAAGAAAAGTAACTTTATTTAGCAAACATGTTTTCAAGGATTTTTTTAAAGGAGTAGGAAGAAAAAGAAGTTAAGAAATTTTTTTTTCTTTTCAAAAATTGTCTGATCTGCCTCAAAAGCCAAATTAAGTTCGCTTTTGCTGCTAATTCGAAATGATTGAATAAAATCGAAAACAAGCTGTTAGGGAACTTAATCTTTCGTTTGGCGACATTTCTTTGTCACTTGACAATTTTATAATCTGTTTTGACTTTATTCGGCGCTATTGCTTCAGTTTAAAATATTTATTCTCTGATATTCTGATAATATTAACCGAATTGTTGACCACAATGTGCGACGTGTCTTGTATGTTTTCGTATATAAATAATTCGATAACAATATCTGAATGATAACATTAACCTTGATCATCTTAAGTTGCGTCTACTGTATCTAAGTTGAAATACTCACCAATTTTATATTCAGATAGCTAATTTTATTAGAATTATAATTCCCTCTGGCCGGCCAAGGTTTTTGCTACGAAGCACAAATTTCCCAAAACAACTATGAGAAAAAAATTATTTTCTTGATTTTAATGTAAAAATTTTCCTGGTATTTTGTACTTGGGTTTGTGTACTTTTAGTATATCGGCTTAATTTCATTTAAGTATTTTAATATGCACGTATGTATACGTTCTTACAGATATCATAAAGATATCATAAATACATATATGGCCTTTCCGGTTAGAGGGTTAAAATTGTTGTATTTCTCCGTGTAAAGCAGCGCGAGACAAATTTTGAGAGAAAGCTATGCCGGAAAAGTAAGAAAGCAGGGAAAAGTGCATTTAATAAGTGGGTATTTCTGTATTGAAACTGAATAAATGTAATTGACCCCTGTGTTAGCTATAAATGTAATGTCACTGCTTTCTACTAATTTCGAGAAGCAGAAACTACTAGAAATATCTCGCGCCGGTTGAAAGCTATAAAAACAGCTCAGTTAGCTTAGTCATTGTTGTTGCGAATTGTTATTTTTTAGTGCTTTGAGATATTTGAATTAGCTTCCTCTTTAGATACGCATTGCATTGCGCTGTATTTTAATGTTTTTAGTACTCTGAGGTATAACTACTGACTATATTCATGATATTGGGAACACTTGTACGAAAATCTCTGAGAAAAATTGCGGAGTTTTGATATATTATTTTTCATAAGAATAAATTTTATTAACCTATTATCGGACTTGAGCACTCAATCTGTTACGAATCCGTAACGCATGCAACACGTTTTGCAGTCAGGAGTGGAGTTGAATGCCAGTGACAAGAGCGATGGAGGAACAATTAAGGCAATTGCTGGCAGCCTTTGCGTTCAAAGAAGAGGTGAAAGCTGGACAAGAATCCGTTAAAGAAAAGATGGAAGCTGATCAAGAATCCATCAAAGAAGAGATGAAAGCTGACCAAGTATCTGTTAAAGAAGAGATGAAAGCTGCTTATGAATCTGTTAAACAAGAGAAGAGTGTTCAAGGAAAGATTGAAGCAGGTCAAGAGAAAATAAGAAGAGAAATTACCTGCGTAATAGAAAACAAATTTGAGGCTATGGAAGGCAGAACTGACACGGTCGAAAATACGGTTGTAGAAACTGAAGAAAAAGTGTCTTTGTAAAAGAACAAATAGAAGAAAGAGTTCCTGCTGTTGAACTACAAATTGATGTCAGGGTTGCTGCGATCGCTAAAGAAGTTGTACGTTAAAGGAATTCGTAGCGACGACAGGGAGCAATAATAATGGTTTTAGATTATTACTTATGCCTGCATGTCCCTCTCTGAAGCTATCCACGTATGATAGGAAGATCTTCTGGAAAGAGTATAAGACATAGTATTCTATAGAGGCAGATGCAAATGGATGGAATTTTCAAGCTTACATCTGAGAGCAGACGCTGCGGATATTCTTCAAACTCTTTCAGAAAACCAGAGACTAAATTTCGAAGCTCTATCCGGCGCATTGGAGTTGCGCTTTTGCCAGAAGTGTTTAAAAGATTACAACAGGAACTCACGGAACTCTGCCAACAGGAGCTCATGGAACTCCCCCCCCCCCAGGAACTCTCCACGGATGTTGATAGGCTGTCTCATCTCGCCTTTTCGGAATGCCCGACAGAAACAAGAGAAATCCTCTCCTTGCAGTACTTCATCGACGGCCTCCTGGATTTCAAAATACAGGAAACGCTATGAACGGCGGATGTCAAGGACTTAAAAAGCACTCTGGTGCACGCCATGAAATTTGAGGCAGCCCAGCAAGCAACTCGTAGAGACCGCCATCCAATCAAAACTGCTTAAGTCCACAAGCCAGTGGATCAAGTGATGGCTCGTTTAGATGATTTATCCAGATAAGCTAATGATTTGATATGAAATAAGAGTGAGAATAAACTGACGCTAAAGTGTTAGATATGTGGTACTAAAGGCCACATGCGACGGAAATGCAGAACGCCCCAGGGCACGGAAAATAGAAGAGATGATTTAACCAAATAGGTCTGTGCTTTGAGACGGAATAGAAGTGACAAGAAACAAACCCTAAAGTGCTGGAACTGTGGTGTTGAAGGCCATATACGGAGGAATTGCGGAACACCCCAGGGCACGGAAAATAACACCATTCGGCAGCAAGAACGAAAGAAACAAATTAGTGGCCATTTCGAGAAGCAGAGTTTGAAATATACTGAGAAACTCTATTTTAAAGCTTAGATTTTTGCAGTGAGTGGCGGCAATAACGGACTCTTGATCATGGGAGATATCAATGGAGTTCCTTGCAACACAGTTCATCGATACAATTGCGAATGTTACCGTCATTCTAAAAGAATTTAGCTCAAAAGTTTGAAAACGAACTCATTTAGACGACATCCTGTATCACCCTCCAGACTGCGCCTGGTGATAAAATCGACATAGATGGAAATTTAAACGTAAAAATGACGCTTGGAAGTGCCGCCTACTATCATACGGCATACGTGGCAGATATTCCTTGTAACTTGGATTGGACTTTCTGAGGAAATACAATTTTTCTTTGGACTTTAAAATAACTAACTGCATTCATCCTCTAAGGACATAACTATCCATCATCAGAAGGGAAATAACGAACTGCATTCAGTCTCTAAGGACATAACTTATAAGGTTTCTCCTTCAATCTCTTGACTTTCTTTGTGAGCATACGCTGTGAAACCCTATGTAGAGGACAGTGAGCAAATCTAGGCTATGTCCTTTAGTGTTGAAGAACTACAAAGTCAGAAGGAGGGTTTAAAAGTGACCCTTTAATTCAAATAATTTCAACTCTCCAAATTGAGAGTAAGCCACTACTTGGGCTGAACTAAAATAATATGAAATAAAGTGTGTTAACAAATTCAAATACCTAACTTAGCTTAAGTAGGACGGCGAGGGAAGCTTAACTCGTAGTGAAATGCAATAATGCGAATTTCACTAGCAAACACTGGTAATTGCAAATGCCTATGAAGGCGAACTTTCAGTAGACAGAGGAAGTCTTTGCGCGCACAGCCTTACGGCGATAAATCCAAGGCTCTGTCTTTCCCCTCGTTAACTCCTGCCTTTTAACTGCTAACAGATATATGCGATTTGCATAAATATCTCACTCGCGCTAAATTCGGGCAGCAACTGAAACTTTGAGAATTCGATAGGAAAGTTCAAACTAAAAATAATTTGGTTAATTAAAATAATGAATGCTACATAGTTGCTCCCAGAATTTAGTAGTCTGAAACTAAGTAGCCTAAAATCGGCTTTTAGTGAAGATGCTAAATTCTAAATCTAAATTTTCCTTCCTATTCGCCATCCTTTACAATTGTAAGTTTTAAATTTAGTTTAACTCTCTGTTTGTGTCTTAGATATTTTAACATAGAATATCTTTTTCCGTCTTCACATCAAAAAGATCCATCAGGAATTTGGCTGGATACTATCTGGTTCCTTCCAATCTGGAAGGAAATAAATTTTAATTTCATGTTATAAGTACATTTCACCTGAAAAGTACAACATTCCCTTCCTCTGATGCTTTCCGTAATGACTTTTATTCGCGCTTTAGGTATTCGCGTTTTTTAATTTCTATTAGCGCTTTTCGCCAAACGCATTCATTTTACACTCATTCATTTTTAAAACTTCCCCCTTGTTCTCTGGCCAAATGTGGTGTTTGTGAAAAACACGCAGTTTTACTTTGTCAAGTGTTCACAACTACCACCTGACTTCAATTCTATTGGGGTTAATTCTTCGACTTTCAAGACCTCAGACTTCCCCTAAAACAAATCTGAAATGCCCTGAGGTTCTAACATGAAATGAACTTTAAACTTTTGTGTGAAACCAGAGAACACTACGTACAACATTCAAACATTTCAATTGCATTTCATACATATAATTCATTCTTTCAATCTTCAATTCAAATTTTCTTTAAATGCTCATTGCGTTAAATAACACTTATATATTCACTTTCTAATTTAGCGCGCTTTACGCTTTTACATTACATTTTAATTTTAACTTGCGTATCCTTTACGCTTTTCCAAAATATTCGATATAAACAAAACCAGTGCTTAAGGCTTACAACAAATCATGCATTACATAGAAAACAGTTTTACATTAAATGCATTCATTATTTATACATAGAAAAATATAATACAACAGTTTTGCTATACAACTTACGTACTAGTTGCTTTTAATTAACACAATTCAATTTCCTATTTACAGAGAGTCTTTTGACTAAAATCGATGAATCCCATGTTCTGGATTACAAAGAACATTTCACGAAGTCTCACAGTTTTTCAACTGAACTCTCGAATTTCTTCCGCTGCATAATTAAGTTGTTCCTTCAAGCGTGTCCTTTACGCTTTCGGCAACCGGCTTTTGACTCGGGTAACTTCCCTTTTAAATCTGCAACTTGCACTTAAATCAGAAACATAACTGTGTGAATTTTAAAAGAAAATAAAGAATCTACTTATCTTTCTGCCAGTCTTTTAGGCGTTTTTTTGTCCATTCCTGAAAGGTTGGATATACTGTGGCTTGGGCTATTCTTTGCTTGTTACTCCTAGATTGAAACTCTGGGGCTGCCTTTCGTTTGGTCGATCTTCTTTCCTCCAGAAACACCTTGTTGGGACGAATGGTGGGTGGCGCTTTCCGTTTGTGCTGAAGTCTTTGCTCCCTCTCCAGACTGGCTCGTTCCTTCTCCTGCACTCGTAGGCTCCTTCGTTGTGGGTTGGCACCTTCGGCGGCTCGCTTCTCGCCGTTCTGTTCCCTCCGTAGTGGTGGAGCTTTCATAGTGTTTTCATTTGGACGTTCCTTCCTTAGACGCTTTGGTTGCTGAGACTGTTGCTTAGCGTTTGTCCTTTTTTCTTTTTGGGGTGGTCTTTTCTTCGGCTGCGGCTTCCTCTCTTCTGGTAACCTCCTTTTCAAACTGGGTTCTCTTGTTTTTGAGGGACCTGGTTGGGGCTCTTGAATCTTAGAAAAATTCTGTGAGGCTGGACCCTGCAACATGTCTTTCAAAATATTATTATTAGCTCTTCGATAATAATGTTTAATTTGATCGAAATTTGCCACAGTCTCTTCGCCCTTCTCATTCTTTAAATATGCACGGCATTCAACTATTCTTGTAATTTCAAAAGGACCATGCCATCTTGGGCAAAATTTTGCGACCTTATCTTTTGCTGCGCATGAAAGTGCGTGGGCTTGTTTCAACACCTCCTCCCCCACTTTATATTCTACGGTTCTTCTTTTTGAATCGTAGTAAATCTTTTGTTTCTTTTGCGCTTCCCGGGAGCACTTTTCTGCCTCCTTCAACATTTTTTCTATTTCACCCATTTGAAATTCCGGCGCTCTATCTTTCACATAAAATAATTTATCTAAGGGGGTCATTATCTTCCTGCCCAAAAACAATTCGGCGGGGGATTTCTTCGTTGTCTCGTGCTTAGCCGTTCTGAGGGCGAATGCAAATTCTTCGACGCAGTCATCCCAGTTAGAATGGTGCTTTTGCACATAATTTCTAATCAATTTTACAATATTCTTATTTACCCGTTCCGCTATATTTGATTGTGGGCGGTAGGGTACCATTTTCATATGCTTAATGCCCAACTTGTCACACATCATTTTAAATGTACTGCTTACAAACTGGGGACCATTATCGCTAATCACCCTCGCTGGACATCCATATCTTAAAATATATTTGTTCAAAAACGAATCTGCAACGACTTTTGCTGAAGCCCGCTTAAGTGGTATCAACTCAACCCATTTACTGAAATGATCCACAATGACTAATAAAAATCGTGCCTTATTTACATGACTCCTGGGGTAGGGGCCTAAGAGGTCAATACCAATTATTTCATTGGGGAACCTAGACTCAATACTAGTTAATAACCCGGCCGGGCGGAAATTTACGTCATTATTTATCTGACACGTGTGACAAGTCTGGCAGTAATTTTTAACTATCTTTTGTAATTGCGGAAAATATACCGCCTCGCGTACGCGTTGTATTGTTTTTCTAATTCCAAAATGGCCCGAGACAGGCGAATCGTGGAGCTCTTGCAAGATACTTAAAATTAATTTGGCCGGGATGACTGGTCTGTATTCACTATTTTGATTCGTAACTTTAGTATAAAATAAGAGACCATCAATGATTTCATAGTTCTGTGCTCTGCTTCGTATTGCATTAATGTCTATATGCTGGAAGTTATCTGGGTCTTTTAAATAATTATAAATATTTCCGAATTCGGGATCCCTAGCAATTTCTTCTATTACAGTCTCTCGAGAGTCAATGACCTTTGCCTGAAGCATCGCTATTTTTACTTTCTCGCCGTTCTCGTCTAACTTTATTCTAGATAATGCGTCGGCCACTACATTGTCTTTTCCCGGTGTGTGTTTGATAATGAGATTAAATTCTTGCAACTTTAGGGTCCACCGAATTAAGCGTGGCGAAAGATTCTTTCCTGAAAATAATCTGGTAACTGCCGCATGATCTGAATATACTGTTACGGGAGAACTCCCAAAATATACACAAAATTTTTGAACAGCTGCGAGCACTGCTAAAGTTTCACGCTCCGTTGCCGAATAATTTCTTTGCGTATCATTCAATGTACGACTAAAAAAGGCAATCGCTTTTCTATTTTGTGTTAACACGGCTCCGATTGCGTAATCTGATGCGTCTGCATAAATTTCTAGACCCTTGTCTTTCTCTGGGAACTTTAGAACCGGTGCATTAATTAAAGATTCTTTTAACTTCTCAAACGCGGCGTTTGCTTCTGAAGACCACGCAAAACGAACTCTTTTCCTTCTCAACTTTAACAATGGTTCAGCAATTTCTGCGAAATTTTTAATAAAAATTCTATAATATGAGCACATACCCAAGAAAGTCGCTAACTTTTTGGCTGTATTCGGAATTGGGTAATTTTTCACTGCTATAACTTTAGATTTATCTGTTTCGATCCCCCTTTGAGAAATTTTGTACCCTAAATATTTGAGTTCTTTTGCCGCGAATTTACATTTCTTAATGTTCACTTTAAGTCCTGCATCTTTCAAAAGAGTAAAGACTTCTCGAAGGTCTTTAATATGTTCTTCCAGCGATTCTGAAGTAACAATTATATCGTCAAGATAAATAAATGTACTTTTTCCTATTACCGGCCTTAAAATTTTGTCCATGCACCTCTGAAACGTGGCCGGGGCTCCCGACAATCCAAAAGGCATACGCAAAAAGCCATATGTACCGTATTTTGTTATGAATGCTGTTTTGTGAACATCTTCCGGCTTTATGCTTATCTGAAAATATCCGGATGTCAAATCTAGGGTGGTTATGTATTTTGTCGATTTAATACTTCTTAGAATTTCATCAATTACCGGAAGTGGGTAAGTTGGAAATTTTGTTATACTATTAAGCTTTCTGTAGTCAATAGCGAACCTGTACCTTAATGGATCAGTTAACGGCAAATCATTATTTTTCTTACATAAAACAACCGGACTCGCATATGCACTAGAAATAGGAGTTATTATTTTGTTTCTTAACATTTCATCAATATGGTATTTTATTATTTCCTCCTTAACTTTGTCGTACTTGTAAGGACGCTGACGTATAGGTTCATCCGTAGTTAATTTAATTTCGTGTGCTACGATCTGGGTGAATCCTGGAATATCATCAAATAAATCAGCGAAATTACTTACCAACTCCCGAAACTTGTCCTGTTCTTCGGGCGTTAGATGGCTTAAATCCACTTCAGGGGGAGGTGTTGATTTCTTTTTAACTGGGTCCATGGTTACTTGCAAGGTGGAGTTTTCAAAATCGATTTTCGCATCCACAGCTGCAAAGAAATCTGTTCCTAAAATAACCGATGCTTGGAGGTTCTTCACTACAAGAAACATAATTTTTTTTTGTTCTTCGCCGATTTTGATGTACAGCTCGATTTTTCCCATGCATTGACACGTTTTTCCTTGGGCTGCTACCACCTTCATTCCTTCCACGCTATGCAGACGATATCTACGAAAGTGCTTCTTAAAAAATTCTTCTGCCAAACAGCTTCCTTGAGCGCCGGTATCCAACAGAGCTGTAGCGGGTACGTTGTTAATTAGTAACTGCAGTCTCGGTAATTCAATGTTTCTCACCATGACCGTATTTAGCTGTACTTCAGAGGGATTTTTCTTCTCCTCGGAACATTGCACCCCCTTCCCCGCAATATTCCTTAGTAGTTTAAATGCTTTGCGGGTGTTTTCTTCTGTTGCTGGCTTCTGCCTGGGGAGAATGATTTTCTTCCGTAGTTGGAATTATTTTGTTGGCGCTGTACTTGGCGCGGTTGACCGCTCGCATTTTGACTGGTACCAGTAGTTCTCGGCCATCGTCTGTTTCTTCCTTCGGCATTCTGGTTCCCCTGCAGCCGCTGTTCATACGATTGTCTCCGTTGATTTTCGGCCGCTCGCCGGCTCTCGAATTGTACGGCGAGTTCAAACAGCTTGTCCAGCGTTACGGGATTTCTTAACTCCATGAAATCTTGTATCGATGGTAACAATCTGGGCAGGATTATCTGGATAATCTCCGGGTCCGGCCTCGTGCCATACAATAATTTAAAGACTTGTATTTTTCTCAAAATAAATTCCGATAGTTCATCCACCCGCTGTTGGTACTTGCTAAACAACTCAGCTTCGAGTTTCGCACGGTCTTTAACCACAGGAAACGCTCTCAAAATTGCTAGTTTAAAATTCTCGTACGTGTAAGTCGGCGTTCCTGGTTCTCCCAGCAGACATTTTCCGATGCACTTATACCAGGTCGCTGCTTGGCCCCTCAATGCTCCTGTCGCTAATATGACCTTCTGATGTTCCGGAACTGGATACAGCAAAAAATGCGCTTCTAACTTTTCCAGGAATGTGTTCACAGGTCCTCTGGCATCAAAAACTACTGCCGGCTTCATGGCTGCTCTGATGGTTTCCACTATGAATCCAAATCCATCAGGCATTGCAGCTGGATTTTGGGATGTACTTGGCATATTCCAACTTCCTTCCATCATTTTAGCTGTTCGGGCGCCAGTATAAGGTTTCTCCTTCAATCTCTTGACTTTCTTTGTGAGCATACGCTGTGAAACCCTATGTAGAGGACAGTGAGCAAATCTAGGCTATGTCCTTTAGTGTTGAAGAACTACAAAGTCAGAAGGAGGGTTTAAAAGTGACCCTTTAATTCAAATAATTACAACTCTCCAACTTGAGAGTAAGCCACTACTTGGGCTGAACTAAAATAATATGAAATAAAGTGTGTTAACAAATTCAAATACCTAACTTAGCTTAAGTAGGACGGCGAGGGAAGCTTAACTCTTAGTGAAATGCAATAATGCGAATTTCACTAGCAAACACTGGTAATTGCAAATGCCTATGAAGGCGAACTTTCAGTAGATAGAGGAAATCTTTGCGCGCACAGCCTTACATCGATGAATCTAAGGCTCTGTTTTTCCTCTCGTTAACTCCTGCCTTTTAAACTGCTAACAGATATATGCGATTTGCATAAATATCTTGCTCGCGCTAAATTCGGGCAGCAACTGAAACTTTGAGATATCGATAGGAAAGTTCAAACTAAAAATAATTTGGTTAATTAAAATAATGAATGCTACAAACTATCCATCATCAGAAGGGATACCCATCTGGATACGCTGAATCCTTGTCTGAAAGACACTCCTCAGAAATCTGCCGATATCGTACCGAGAAGAGAAACCCGAGGTCCTGAATCCAGTCGCACGAGAAGTTATTATTTCAACGTCGACCAATGGAGAACTCTGGAGTAACGAAGAAGTCGGGAAAAACCGTTGGAAGACGGCGACATTTAATCCATAACTGATTTACTGGAATCCTCAAACAGAAAACCTACCTGGCAGGGCATTTCGATCTACGAATATAGTCCTAAGACAAAACAATACTGGGACTCACTTCACATTCGAAACGGTGTCTTATACAGGAAATTCGAATCGATGATGGAATGACTTTTCGATGCAGCTGATACGTCCAACATCCTGGATCCCAAATGTCCCTAAAGAACTACATAGCAAATCTACAGGAGGTCACTTCGTAATAATAGACTTTGCAGAGAATTCGTGAACGCTTCTGCTGGAGTAATGCAAAGGATGACTGCAAAAGTGGTGCCGATCTTGCGATGCCTGTGCAGGTAGGAAAAGGCCGAAGAAATGCAGCCGACGCAAGCTGCAACGTTACAACGTACGAACACCTTTTGAACGTATCGCTTTTGACAACTTGAGACCTCTGCCACGAACTGCTGTTAGCAACAAATACATGCTCGTTGTCATAGATTTTTTCACCAAGTGGACTGCAGGGTATCTTATTCCTGTTCAAGAAGATTTCACGGCAGTAGAGGTAATGATTCAACATTGGATTTTCATATTCGAAGTGCCTCTTCAGTTACATTCCGATCAGGGAAGGAATTTTACCTCAGCTATAATCAAAGAACTCTGCAAGTTACTCGGCATTGACAAAACCCAAATGACGCCTTTACATCCCCAGTCGGACGGCATGGTAGAGATGTTTAATCGAACCATCCTTAACAACCTCTCATTAGTGGTTTTCAGAAACCAACAGGACTGGGACAAGAAGTTACCTGTGTTTTTCCTGGTTTATCGTAGTGCTGTCCGCAAGACTACCGGCTATTTCCCTTCTCAGATACTCTTCGGTCGTGACCTTGGTCTGCCTTGTGATCTTTTGTTTGATCCGCTTTCCGGAAGCGTCTTCCTCGCCCAAGAAGTATATCCAAGATCTTCAGGCACGGTTTGCAGTGATGAGCAAGTTTGCACGAGAACGAGTCAACTTGGCGACGAAGAAGATGAAGATCCGATACGACAGGAGAGCTACTGGCTATCGATTCAACGAAGGAGACGAGGGGTGGTTGTGGAATACGATTCGACGGAAAGGACTCTGTTCCAAACTACAGTCACCTCGGGATGGTTCGTACATAGTCCTAAACAGGCTGAACGACGTCGTGGTTCGGATCCGTAAGTCATCGAACTCTAAGCCTAAAGTCGTTCATTACGACAGGCTAGCTCCTTACTATGGCCATAGAACGTAATGCATATAATGTAGATAGTATAAGACCATGGTCCTTTTGGTTTGTAAATTTCTAAATTTGTGCACTCATTTATTGATTTAGTATTTCATTTGTTTTAAGTTCCATATTGCAATTGTTGTTTATGTTATTTGTTATGGTACTGTATTGTTTATTATTGCATTGATGTTTTAGTTGTAAGTATGGCTTCCTGTCCAGGAATTGTACTACCTGGGGTGCGCAGTCCTTGGGAAGGGGGCAGTGTTACGAATTTTAGATAGATCATTTTAGTAGAATTATAATTAAAATTGTTATACTTCCCCGCGCAACGTAGCGAGACACAAATTTTGAGAGAAAGCTATGTCGGATAGGTAAGAATGCAGGTAAACGTGCATTTAATAAATGGGCATTTCTTTAATTTTTATTGAAATTGAATAAACGTAATTGACCACTGTGTGACCTGTGAACGTAATTCCATTACTTTTCAGCAATTTCGAGAAGCAAAAATTACTAGAAATATCTCACGCCGGTTGAAAGCTACAAAAATACCGGAGAAAGATCATCTCAGCTCAGTTGCTTAGTTACTGTTTCTGAGAGTTATTATTCCGTATGAATTGAGATATCTGAATTAGCTTACTCTTTAAATTGCATTGTATTGTGTTGTATTGTAACGTTTTTAGTAGTTTGAAGTATAACTACTGATTACATTGCGTGATACTGTGAACACTTGTACGAATATGTCTGTGGAAAATTCCAGAGTTCTGATATATTTCTTTTGAAAAGAATAAATTTTATTAACCTATCATCGGGCATGCGCATTCAATCTGTTACGAACGCGTACGCACACAACACTATCAAAAAAGCAATTAACCATCCCTTCGGGGATTTCAGACCCTTCATCCGCCGACATCTCTGAAGCGTGGTCCGTACCTCTGGGCAATTCCATGGTGCTCCCTTGCTCATTAGTGGAACAGAAGGCATTCTCTCACTCTATAGCAGCCACAAAAGACGTAAAGGAGCTTTTATTGCCATTTAATTGTTTAACTAACACCGCTGCCTGAATTTTACCGCTCAACACCTATTTTCTCCACATTTCCTAACAAAGAATTTTCTTCATAGCAATTAGAAGAAACCTTGAAGCTAGAATCTCTACATAACACATGTCCACAACTTGTTCATATGCGATATTTTGAAAGAAGAATAAATTTTAAAGTATCAGACAATATTTCTCATTTCAAATATAAGCTGTTGTCGGAAACTTTTATTCCAAAACATTTACTTTTTTTTTCTTTAATTCTTTACTGTAATCCTTCCAGAAATGTGTAAACACTCTGTGTATTTTTAAAGCTCCTTGCAAAATACAAGCGTTCAAGGAAAGAGTCCCAGATTTCTTTTACTCTTAAACCCATAACCCATTCTGGCAGGAAGACAGACAGAGCTATCTGTAGTTAATGACCACAATTTAACTACAATTCGAATTTCGAAACAATTGCAGAAACTATCAATGGTTTTTAACAATTCCGAAGCAAAATAAATTAGCATTTATTTCTATATATTTTTAACCAACTTCCTGAATCATGTTTGAATGAAAAAACCCTCCCTCTATTAGAATCCCTGCAAATCAAAAATAATGTTTGCAATCTTTTTAAACTACACAGTCCAGTCACATTAATGTGACCACCACGTACTTTCCATGTCAGAGTTAAATAACCAATCACAGAAGGCAGGTGGCAGCACAGTGCAGTTGAGCGTATATAAAGGGTGTGTGAGGGCTTCGGAAAACATTTCAATCGTTGGCGTAATGCAGAAACGAAGCGATTTATCCGACTTCCAAAAGGGCATGATCATTGGCTTTCGGGCCAAGGGTGGAAGCATTTCCGAAACGGCTGAGTTTGTGAACTGTTCGCGTGCCGCCGTGGTAAAAGTGTACCGTGCATGGCAAAATGGGACTGTTCAAAATCAGCGACGTGGCAAATGTGGTGCACCACGGGCCATAGATGACAGAGGCGAACGACGGTTGCGGAGATGCGTTCGGGCAGATAGACGGGCTACCGTTGAGCAACTGACCACCAAAATGAACCAAGGGGCTACCAAAAGTGTCTCCCAAAGTACTATTCAGCGAACATTGCTGCGTCTGGGCCTCCGAAGCAGACGCCTGGTTCGTGCACCTATGCTGACTGCTGTTCATCGACGGCGAAGGCTAGAATTTGCACGCCAGTACAGCAGCTGGACGTCCACTGAGTGGCGACAGGTTGCGTTTTCGGATGAATCGCGTTTTATGCTCCATCGGACAGATGGACGTTGGCGTATAAGGCGTGAAACCTCTGAAAGGAACCACCCTGCAACCATTGCCGGAACGGTCCAAGCTGGAGGCGGGAGCATTATGGTCTGGGGAATGTTTTCCTGGCATTCTCTAGGTTCACTGATCATTGTGGAAGGCACAATGGATCAATACAAGTACGCATCTGTCCTTGCGGACCATGTTCACCCCTACATGCGCATTGTTTTTCCTCAGGATGATGGCATCTTCCAGCAGGACAATGCGAGGTGCCATACAGCTGCCAGTGTACGTGCGTGGTTCGAAGAGCACCAGGATGAGTTTACCGTCCTCCCCTGGCCAGCAAACTCACCTGACTTAAACCCAATCGAGCATCTGTGGGACCATCTCGATCGAGTTGTTCGCGCCATGGATCCTCAACCGCGTAATCTAGCGCAGCTGGCCACGGCATTAGAGTCGGCATGGCTCAACATCCCAGAGAACACCTTCAGGGACCTATGTGACTCTCTTCCTGCACGTCTCGCAGCAGTCCGCTCTGCGAAAGGTGGTTATTCTGGCTTTTGACAGATGGTCACATTAATGTGACTGGACTGTGTATGTTCCTTGTGAAACTGTCGAACAAAATTTGACGAAGTCATTGCAATGGTTCACATTTCTTTTTGGACACTTGTCTTTTTTAACTTAGTTTTATTTATTGTTTTAGTTTTTTGTTTTATTTTATTATTTTTAGTTTTATTTGCAAATACCGCTTGCTAAATAGTAGCAAAAGAACTTTATTTCTCTTTCACATGTATCTGTTTTAAAATCTGTTTGTTTTTATAATAGTTGTTCAAAACGTTTTCAGGAAAAATTATTATTGATTCAAAAAGCTCTGGAAATGAATTCACACAAATATTCGGACACTTTAATAAAATGTTAATATTTTTTTTAAGTTTAATATTCAGTAAAAACATAAAAATAGCGAAACATTCAATATTTCGTTGAATATGCTTTAGTTAAAAATGCATTTGTCATGTTCTTTGGCACGAACATAGCAAGAATGCTGTATTTGTTCCATTCCTACGTAAAAACTGCTTTTAGCACAGTTTTCAAAGAAATTTCATATTTCCTTATTCTTTTCTCCAATTCACTACATACATCTCCGCACGATTTGAAGTCCGAAGAATATGGAGAAGTTTCGATAAGGCAGAGCAGTTGTATAACGATCACAAACAAGCATTTAGGGCTCTATGTTTAGGATAGTTATCCTGATAGAACTTGAATGCATTTTGCATTCCAAGTTTTCTTGGAAATGCTATCAGGTTTTCATTAAGAATATTTATATATTTATACTAATCTTAATTTATACTTATTTCGATTTCGATATAATTTTGATAGCACTAAATTTCTTATTCCAAAGGCAGCGAAACATCCCAAAACAATTATGCCTCTATCCGCGTGCGTGATATTAGGCAATATGTTTTCGAATTCAGCTCATAATTCGGAATTTGCCGCATATTAATTCATCTGTAGGACACAAATATATTAAATTTCGACTATTCTGCTACTTTTGCAGAGAGGAAAAAAACACTCACTTAGCCAACTGGAGTCGTCAAAGCAACATGCTCGAGCATATAGTAGTACTTAATTAGTAATTACCGTTAATAAATTTGTTAGTGGCCTTTATTATAGAGTCCACTCATTTAGTTTAGAATTATAGAGACATAGTACACTGGCTTTTAAGCCGAGCAGAGAACAAAATGCTGGCATTATATACAAGTAAAACAGAGTTAAAAGCGAATAGTTAAGGAATATAATAAATCTAAACAAAAACTAAATTTAAATAAAATATAGATCGCTTCGAAGTATTTAAATCGACATCAGAAACTTAAGAAAGATATATTTTGGAAATGCTGACGAAAAAAAAGATATCACAGCCACCGGATGAAGAAATCACCGAAACAGAAGAAAGAAGGGAAGCTTTTGAGGTAAAAAATTATGGAAATTCTCTAACTGTTGTACATTCTGAACATGAAAGTAGTTGTAGTAAATTTGATTCTAAAGCACAAATATGTTTGTCAGAAATACCAATTCCTAAATTTTCTGGTTAAATGTATCGAATGGAATAATTTTAAGTTGCGAAATAAAAAATCTTGAAACTGTTGATGTTATGTTCAGATCTCTATTTAAAGCTCTTCAAGACAAGTATGAAAATAAAAGAATATCAGTTAAAATGCATATAAAAGTCAGTAATGGATTTACATAATTTAAATTTCGAATCGTCGAAGAGGATAAGATATGTAACAGATAATGTTACTAAAACCGTAAGGACTTTGAATGTTTTAAAGTATGAGAAAAATAATTTATCGGACATTCTATAATAAAATATTGTATTAAATATTGTACTTCGGAAGTTAGATTATGAAACGCGCAAACAATTTGAACTAAGTATTAAAGCTAGAGAATTTCCTACGTTTGATGAATTAATTTCCTTTTAGAGAAAAGATGTCAATTATTAAATAGCATTAACCGTAATTCTGGCAAAAATCATTCACTACATAAATGTGAATCATTTTTAAAATTAAATCCAAAGCAAATATATGAAACAGTTTAAAATAATATGTTTGGTGGTATATTTAATAATTATCAAAGGGCTTACCTTGAATATAGACTGAATTATAAATTTATAGCTAATTGGAAATATTTCACTTAATCAAATAAAGAAGGACCCAAAATGAACAAGATTTAGACTTTTATATGCACTAGTACAATTGTTTACATGTTGTCATTTTCATGGAATACTGAATTCTTGAGTCGTTTGGTTTTTTTATATCTGTTGCCACAAAAACAAAATTTAAAAAAAAATGGAAGCTTTGAGATTCTTTATTACGCCCAACGGGTAGGTTTTCTTATTTACACACACATGTAAGTTCGACAGCATTTGGGCTAATGTCCCGTTCGGCTAAAATATTTTTTTAAAAATCTGAAAACTTTCAGATTTTATATTCCGCTCAAAAGAGAGTTTTTTAACGTTTTGTGTGTTACCTTTATTTATTAAATATCATGTTCTTCGCACTTACGAGTAAGCCACAAAATTCAGTTCAACAGTGATATCGCAAAATAATTTTAAAATGATCATATCTTTAGAATTTCCGATACACAGTCTCGAGCTCTGGAGATATTTTTCCCCGTCCAGTGTTGGCATTGCTCGAGTTTCTTAATCAAAAATTCGTTAAAGTTTTACAAAATATCAAATCGATAATAAAACAAATTCCAAATTCGGGTGGAGACGTACGTTATTCAAAATTTGATGGCTCTAGGTACCGTTATTTTATCACAATGTGAGAAACATATATACATTTATGCAGATTCTTCATTATTTAATTTTTTTAAATATAATACAGAGCAATAATATTTTGTGGTAACAATTTCAAAAGTGATTCGCCATTTATAGTGAATCGACGCAAAATGCCAAAACGAAATTAATAGCTCTTCTGTGCTAACGCTCCTTTGGGCTAAAAATAGAATATCTTTAGAATTTTCAACAAACAGCCTCGAGCGCTGGAGATAGTTTTTTTCCCTCGTACAGTGTTGCCATTACTCGCTTTGAAATAGTTGAGTTTGTCAATCAAAACTTCGCTGAACTTTTACAAAATATGAAATGGGCAATGAAGCAAATTCCAGAATGTAAATTCAAGATTCCAGGTGCTCATATTAAGGTGGAGAACTACGTTATTCAAAACTTGATGGCTCTAGGCACACAGCTGTTTTTTTTTCCACAATGCAAGAAACATACATACATTCATGCAGGTTCTGCATTAGTGAAAATTATTTAAATTCCTTAAATAAAATAAATACATGGCTATAATATTACGTGGCAACAATTTAAAAAGGAAACGGACATTTATAGTGAACTGACGCAAAATGTCGTTTCGAGACTAATAACTCTTCTAGGCTAACACGGCTTTGTCTAAAAAAATTATTATAGTAATAATATACAAGTTTACAATTCAATGTATACACTTTTAATCACATGGCATACATCCAAGCAATAATCTAACTCTTGTCACTGGGATCAGCATGTTAGTTAGTGGAGACTAATATCCCAATGAAACTGATCAAAGATTGGTAAAATTACACTTCTTATCTGAATGTGGCTCAAAAGTGTGCTGAATCAAAAGTGTGCATATCGCTATTAGCACATAGAATACGCACAGTACACACAAGAATATAAACAGGAATATACAAGATGTTAAAGTCCTTATCTAAAAGTTATTTTCTTTTGTAGGTTCCCAAGTGCTTAGCGACTCACAGTTCATCAGGAAGCGGAAGTGGTATCCAGAGTGATGCCAGCCAACGCACAGCTTATACAGTGGATGCTAACCACAGACGCCCGGGATCTTTCTTCAGAGTATTTGTCAAAAAACGTTCTAGTCGAAAGATAATAGTACAGTACATCAAAAAGGATAGAAAGATGTGTCCAGTGCAAGAAAACGACATTGATATCACACTGAAAAAAGAATTACTGAACAAATGCAAATTTCAAGCAAGACGCAGCTCTAGCGTCGGAGACCTTACATCATTACGAAATTCCAGTGCAACGCTGTCTTTCCAAAAGAAATGTTTCTCCTGTCTACAGCTTAGTCCACGACCAGAATATGAATCTATTTTAATAAAGCATTTGGCTTAAGTAAAACATATAATGCAATATCGACTGAGCAAGAGCAAATATGGCAGAACGTATGGAAAACCACGAAGAACAATGAAAAGATAAATAAAGAAAAAACCAACACCTAAAAACAACTAATAATCAGGAATTAAAATTAAACAAAATGTAAAACGACATATAAAACTAATAATAAAAAAATCTGATGTGTAGACCACATGACGTCCTTGTACGGAATATTAAATAACACGCATTTTGCATTTCATTTAAACTTATCGGATTGAATTAAATCTCCTTCGTCGATAGCGCGTAAACCACAATAGAGTAAATGCACTCTTTAAAATTCACAATATTTGTTTACCATAGCGACACTCTGGCACTAAGTTCACTTAACAGCGTTAAATCTCATTCATTTTATGACTCAGAATGCACAAAAATTATGTATATCATCTGAGAATTATCTCATCGTTGCCACACGTTCTATTCAAATACTATAATAAATCTAAAACGATGTATAAAAGAAATTTAAAAAAAAAAACAAGAAAAAAAAGAATCAGTTTTTCGCAGACGATTTAGTATTCCTCATTCAATTCATTCAGATCTCACTTCGCGAGAAGGCAAAAACATATAAAAACTCAAAATATCTGTATTAAAATTACGAACTAAATCTAAAATACTTATTTCCTCGAATAAATTCCAGAATGGATTCAGCATGATTTAATTCGCAATAAGAAAAGAAGACAATATTTTTGTTGTTGCGAAGCTTAGTTTCTCTACATGGCAATAAATCCACTATTCTGCTAAGTTTCCAATGTAAAAAAATATGGCCGCTATGGCCAAAATAATTAGGGTTAACAACTTTTAAATTGTTGATAATTCTGCAATTATAACATGCAGGTTAGCTAAAGGCATAAAAAACCTTAACCGGAAGATAAGAACAACATAATTCAATCATTTTTAAAGCAAAAAATGTACAATTTACAAACATATAAGATAAAGAAAGTGAGCTCATTGAGCCGAGTAACAGAGTGGATATATATATATATATATATGCATATATTTATATACTTTTGGTATATATATATATATTTATATACTTTTGTATATATTATATGTTAAAGGTATATAATATATATGCATATATATATATATTTATATACTTTTGGTGCAACCGATTGCAACCAAAATAGGAGGTGCACATCTACATGTTATAGCAGTTGTATATACACAATTTAAACGTTCTAAAGCTACTAATTTTTGAGTTATGCGAGATACATACATACATACATACGTACGCTCAGACACCACGAAAAAGTCTCTTCACAATCCATTTTAAATCAGTTTTATAATTTTTAGGGGGAAAAGAGTCCTTTATGCTGTCCTTGCGTTCAGATATCACGCAAAAACATCGTTAAATTACATTGGATAGCGGTCAAAATGGATATTTTCTTTGAAATATTATACCCGAAATTTTTCGCGATTACAGTACTTCCTTTTTACTTCGTACAAGGAAATAATAACTAATGAGAAATATATAAATACAGTCGACTTCCGATTAACTGAGCCTTGTGTGAAAAGAATTCATGCATGTTTATTGAGAAACGAATGAAAAATTACAAACCACCAGAAGAAAAATTCTACGGGAAATAGAGAAAGGAGTGTTGTAACATTCATGGAATAACAGCAATAATACCAAATGATGTCACAGTATTTAAGAATTTTTTTTATATCTAACAGTACACAATCTGAAATATAAGAATATTGTTAAATCAACCGGTGAGAATAAATTATTAAATTGTAAAGAAAATGAACTGTACAGCCATTAATCTTCTGTTTCCCATCGTCTGCTATCCACATACAAGAACAATATAAACAAAAACACTGCCTTTTGTGTTTGAGGCGCGTTTTTGTTTTGAGTACTGATTTAATTTACGCAACCAAATGAATTTATTTTCTAAATCTAAACTATTTAAAATTAGGGGTAAATTTTTATTCGTATTTTCGGTAAAATCTGCTTTCATAATATTCCTCTTTCATGTGTTTTTTAATTGCTGTCAGATTAATCACCATGTTGGGTTGAATGTAGATGTCGTCTCCGATATTACCCCGGTTAATCGGAAGTCCATTGTAATAAATTTAATTAAAATAAAACTTTAATAAAATTAAACAAAATAATAAAACAAATGAAAGGGGAATACATTAATGATAGAAACACATAGTACCATGAAGAGAAGGAAAGCAAAAATTTTTAACAGTATCCTTTCGCGATCAGATGAAACTGCTCCTTTATTTTGCTTATAATTCATTGGACTTCTAGACCGAAGTGATGTAACCGACATATATTCTCCTTCCTGAAAGGATTAATTACATTTCGGTTTCCTAATACTGCGATACAGTTGCCCAATAAAATTTTGGAGATCATTTCTTTTGGGATTCCAGCTACAATTTCAAAATTTCTGAGAACAATCTGAGAAGTACATAGGGCGCGCGCTAGAACTGTAATCCAAGAGATTAAATGTGATGATACATTATTTTTTTTTTAAATATGTTGCGCTTCTAGGAGACACTTTTGACGTAACACCCTTCTTATCTAGTTCATTATTTCAGAAAACGATTTTTTCTATCCTTGATAGGTTGCTATTCAGACTGCTTTCTTAACGGCAGTAAAAGATACAAGTACTATAAATAGTTAAAGTATGCGAATGTTTTAGTACTGGTGACACTTGCGCACTAAATTTCTCCGTAATCACAGCGCGTGAGCAAGGGGAATTTTGAAAGGTGGAAAAAGGATACGATCGAATAAGCCACAAGTAAACAATATGTATTTCCTGAGGTATAATGTAATAATGTAACAACATTTTACTCTGCTTATACATTTTTTACTTACTATAGAAAATTTTGTTTTCGATGTCCTGACTTTTGATCCAACCTTAGGGAACTGACCCATTAGCAGTGACAAACCATTTGCAGTAGCGCCACCAAATCCATAAATACATATGATATCAGAATTTTTAAATATTCGCTTGCACAAAATTATATAGATATATATTCATGTACGAATAAACTTACTTAGTTTAACCCTTTGTGGCACGCTACGTCTTAAAGCTGGAATTTCAATAAAAGAAATGGTAGGCAATTTAATCAAATCTAGAAGAGTACACAGGTAAAATTTTGTAATGTTACCTACCGTTTTAATTCTGTGGGTGTGCTTGAAACCATGCTCACTAAATGAATAGACAAACCTTCGAAAAGAGCGCTGAAGTGAGCACTGCTGGGAAGCGCGTAATAGAATAAAAGATTTTGTTTATGATTACAAAAACACTAGATTCTGATCACCATATCATATTTAGCATTACCCAAAGTGCACCACGGAGGCCTGCTATTCTACACACACTCCAAAAAAGCTCTTTTTTGTTATATGATGATTACATGCGTATAAATGAAAAATGGTAACTTGGCTATATATTTACATTTTATATTTACACTTCCATCTTTTTTTCCCCCTCATGGTGGTAATTTTCGAAGCAAGTGACATCGCTTTTGAAAATGCATAACCCATAAAGCACCCCTCACCCATCTTGCAACATTCAATGTTTTGCACATTCAATCAGATAGGATTCACAATCTGATTCGCACTTTCAGTGCTTCAGAAATAATACCCTCTCCGATCTATTTGCAAAATAATTAAAAATCAGAAAAAAAATAAACTAATATTATATCTAAAATTAAGAAAACATAAATTATAAAATACAATTAAATTAACATCTACAACTCAAAACTATCAAAATGTAGAGCTAGCAAAACTTCTTTCAAAGAAAGCGAAAAAAAAGAGAACTGCTCTAGTGAAAAAATCAAAGAGAAAAATGATAAAATTATCCCTGACCTTCAAAAAAACACCTCAGCAATTTCTTAACTGATAACCAAACCTTCCCCCCCCCTCCAAGAAAAAAGGAAAACAGGAAAGGAAACACAGATGTGCATCCACCTTTCTATTATGAATGAGCTGACCGAAGAAAATACTGCTGTGAAACAAAGATACAGTTAGTTGTTGATCTTGTCCTGGTGCTTCAGTGATCCCGCTCTGGGCACACCAGATTTTGTCGTTCGATTTTAGGCAAGATTTCAAGGTAAAAATTTGAAACTAATACAAAATAAAAAGATCAGCATACAGATAAGAAAATAACATAGAATTTTTTTTTTTTAAATAATTCCTTTTATATCCTAAAAAAAATCTGGAAGATTTCTTTGAAAAATGGAGATATTTAAAAGCTAGACATGGCTATAATATATGGACTGATTTGTGTTGTGCATCCATCTAATATAAATAAAGAAGGTTAAAAGTAACCTATAGTATCCTATAAAGCGTTTTCCATTCAATTTTTCTGTGTGTACAGAGGGAATTTTTTGGGTGTGCACAGACTGGACACACTGTGCCGGAAAGGGTTAACTATATGTAAAAGATGCTTCAAAATGGTTGAATAACTAAATATATCTTGTATTATTTGTCGTAGACCTATGGTTTCAAAGTTTCAAAATGAATCAGATGCTACAGCATTTGCATTGCAATGATTTTGATCGCTTGATGCCTTCTGCTGAAACTGTATGAAACTCATAATTTTATACCAATTCCCTACGGAAGAAAAATTGACAATAAAAATAACGTTTTCCGTAACTGAATCAGCATGCTCTCCATCACCACCCGAAAAAAAATCCCTTATAAGATAAGAATTACTCAAGAACACTGCTTAAAATTTTTAGGGATATAAAAAACGAAATTCAAGGAAATTACGTACATAAATTTTAGAGCGTAAATTTCTACCCTTCACAACTGACAGTAATTTATTTAGAAGGAAAGGATTTCAATTTCCCTTTCATAGAATTACTAAAATTCGAAATTTTTCAACATAATTTCGTTTTTATACACACTTAAGTTAATTCTTCGTCTAAGCTTCTATCATTGAAAATGGTTAAGTTATGTAACCATACTAATTGTTTTCAGCGCCCTATTTTCCTTATTACAAAACTGTTTTCCTTTCAAATTACCTTTATTAAGATAGAAACGACTTACTTAACTACCCTTACTTACATCAAGTAAAAATTTTAATTTCATACATTTTTACTACAACATAACTTGTCATCACATTTATTACAGTCTAAAAGCCGAGCTTTTTAGTCAAATTCTTAACATGTAGCCATGAGTCTTCTAAATATTCAAGAAACAGTTAGTTGCACAATATTTTAAATCACCTTGCATACAGTTAGCAAAAAATATTCATAGCTACTAGTAAATCCTCAGAAAAACTTTCTCTTTCATAGTAACAATTAAAACAAAAGCAAGAATTGCAAATAACTGAGACCAAGAATATGTAAGATAAACAATTTAAACAAACAATAGATACACTTTTAACCCCTGAAGTATATATTCAAATTTTGCTGAGATCATTCTGAGCTTCAAACACTTTTATTTGTTGAAGAAACTAAATTTGAATATTGCCATCTTTTATTTAAGCATATTCTTTGCTAATAGGTACGTGTTCTACCCAATTTTGGTGTACATATTGATGTGCAAAGAACACAAAATGTAACCTACTTAGGACTGTGTATAATCCCCAGTTTGATCAATGACCTCTTGCCATCTTTCCGGTAGAAGATGAATCCCACGTCAATAAAACTCTGCTGGTTTAGCGTTGAAGAACTCGCGTAAGGTACTTTTCACAGCCTTCCACATCAACAAAGGTCTTCCCAGTGAAGGCGTTTTGCACAGCGCGAAAAAGGTGGAAATCTGTAGGGGCCAAGTCAGGAAAGAAGTGAGGGTGGGGTAAAACCTCCCAACCAAGGTCCATTAACTTCTAACGTGTCATTGCAGCAGTATGTAGCTTAGCATTATCATGTTGGATGATAACCCCTTCCGGCAATGTTTCAGGTTTTGGTACGTAACCCATTTCTCATTGCCGGTGGCAATCCGTGTCAAGAAGGGATCATTTTTGTACCAGGAAAGCAATGCAACACATATCAAAAGTTTGCCCCTCTAGTTGACTTTCACTCAGCTGATGCGGAAACCAACGATTGAAATTTGTCATAAAACCCAGAGCCACAAGCCTTCTTTCCACTGTTGTCCTGCGTACTTGGAAGGTTGCCGCTAATTCCTCTACAGTTGGCCTCTGTTGAAGATTAAAAACCTTCACTGGCACTTGAAGGGAGCCAGATACTACGGCAACCCTATTAGCTTAGTCAGAATGCCTTTAGACGTCAGCGAGGATGGCTGTCTATGAAATCAGGCATATAATCTCGGGGTCGAGGAGGAGTCTTCATCGTCTTTTCAAATCTTTATTATTTACACTTATATTACAAATACTATATACAGCTATTCAAATTAAATATTCTGGAATATTCACATAATATGTGCCGATATTATATGCCTGATTTCATAGACAGCCATCCTCGCTGACGTCTAAAGGCATTCTGACTAAGCTAATA
>KK120794.1:56862-70781 GCA_000611955.2 Stegodyphus mimosarum
GATTTTGCTGATTTGAAATTTAACAAATATTCGTTTTTCCACCTTTTCCAAAAATGGTTTGACAGAGTCTCTCGATAGTTAAATCTTTTCACTAATGTCTCCCTGGTACTTTTAGGTACTTCTCCTGATAATCTGATTGCAGGTAAGTTCAGAGGTCTATTTCCTAAGAGGAAGTGACCTGGAGTCAATGGATAAGGCTCCTTTGGATCTGCATGCACAAAAGTGATGGGTTGTTTATGGCGTGGTCCAGATCCTCTTCGGAAAACGCTGATTGACACCCAGACCGTGGTTGATCGTGACAGCTTCTGTTGCCATCCCTGAATTTCCGAAACTAGCGACGACATGTGCTTTCTTCAATTATATACTCACCATACACTTGTCTAATGTTGCGGCTGGCCAAGGCCGCACTGCTGCTCTTACCGAACTCATGCAGCAAACAGTATCTGATGTGTTCTTTATTGGTCTCCATTTGATCGACACAACTGGCTCCAGTACGAGCCACTAGTATACGCACTCACTGCCTGCTGCTGCTGTACTGTTCTCTGATGACGTGACTACCGATTCCATCTCTTGGAGCGCCATCTCTTCGGTCAAAACACCTTTCATCAGCTACCTTTTGCAAACGGGTAGAACTTTTGCGCGTACCCAATAATTATTACCAAATCTTACAGAAAAATAAATCAGTTAAGTATTATAAATGTATATCGTTTTTACCGATTAAAGATGATGAGAAAAAATATAAGTTATATCTTAGTTGAACGATAATTTAAATTATAATTCATTTACATTAATTGAATCATTTAAAAAGAATTTACTTCTAGAAATCATCTGCCATTTTACAAGAAGCAGCAGTACATTGTCTTAATCTTCCTACGTTTTACTTGCATGGGTTAATTCAATCCAAAATTACATTGGAAATGATACATTTCACTCATTACAATCATGTTTTACAACATATTAATGTGCACCTGGCAGATAGATCCAAGACATCATTCACATATCATCTGAATTCCGTAGTTTGTCTTCAGCCCTCATTCTTTATAGATTTCGGCTTTATCGTACTTACTTGCTTACTTACCACCAGCTGAGTTGCTGTACCGTCTGTTATATGACTATCAGCATTTGTACTCAATTGGTGGAGCATTCTACTATCGCTAAGCCTAGCCAAAAATCTCTATAGAATTTAAAAATTTGTAACGGAATTTATAAAGTTACTTCGGCAGATGGGTATTTGTGACTTGTGGTTATTAAAGACACTCTGCCAAGACTTTGCTGAATGATACAGTGTTACGGATTTTGTATTTATTTAGCTATTTATTTAGAATTGCAATTAAAATTGTTTTATTTTCCCGTGCAACGCAGACGAATTTGAAGAGAAAGCTACGGAAAAGTAAAAATACGGCGCCTGCATGTAATATTTCATAAATAAATATCTCGTAACTGCTGTTGCCATCCAGAAAAATCGAAAAAATAGATTTTACCAGAATTTTCTCGTGAATAATTAAAAAGCTTATAAAAGCCGAATTAAAACACCTCAGCTCAGTTTCAGTTATCTTGCTTACTTGTCAGGAAAAATACATTAGGAGCACTTTGTTGCAAACTTCAGTGAGCCGGATACACCGCATCTTATGTGGTATCCCGGCGATAGATTTCCAGACTAGACTAGACTCAGCTCAGTTGCTGTTGTTTTAAGTGAACTGCATGTTTATTTAGTGCTGTTATCGATTGCAGCGAATTCGCTGTAAGATTGGATTAACTTTCTCTGTTTTGAATTGAGTTCTGTTTAACGTTTGAGATATTGTGATATTGTACGAATATCTCTGAGGAAATATTTCAGCATTTTGTTTTATTTCTTGTGAAAAGAATAAATTTTATTAATTTTTTATCGACTTGTGCATTCAATCCATTACGAAACCGTACGCACGCAACGATATTTTTTTTTATTGCTGTTAGATTTTCGAAGTTCATTACCAGGTAGTCTACGAGAGTTTTAAGTTCGTTTCGTAGTAACTTACTTTTTTGGAGCTGTTTCAGTCGTACCTCGGCATTTTCAGCTGTGAACGGCCGGAAATGTAGGTCTTTGGTGATTTCACATTCGAACATATAGTGATCGATGGTACCTGCTGAGCAGTATATGCATGAGGTTGTGTGGTGCAATCCAAAGCGAAACAGATAGGCTGCAAAAGGGCTATGAGCCATCAGGAAATATGTTATTGCTCTGCCTGTAGTGGTTAAGTCCCTTGAGGGAACCAAGAGGAAGTTAAATGTCCTCCTGCCTGTTAGCTCTTGTGTCTAGTTAGTTTTCCACAGGGACATAAAATCCTGTTCCAGTCTTAATTTAAGATGTGATAACGGAATTAGCAGAGAGGAAACTTCATCTTTTACAGCTTACTCGTAAGTCCCCGATCCTCTAACGAATCAAATAATCCTTTTAATTAAAAGGGACAACCAACGCACTTGTGTCCTCTCCAACGTTCAACCCTCGTTTTCAATCCCTATTGAACGGCCAACCAGCAGCTGAGCTGTCAAGTCCCTGAACACTGGTAGTTCGGTTCGGGGTTCGCATCCCGCAAACAGGCTGGCTGCATGGGCGCTTTTGTGGCTTTCCCCGTGTGTAACGTGTTGATACAAGCCAATTTCCCTTAGAAAGTCTTCCACGAAGGCATCCCTCCCTTCTGTGTTAGTTCCTTAGTTGTAGAACACCGTAAATAATAATAGTCCCTACTGATCTGTCTCGAACAAATGCGTCGATATTAACTCGTCGTGCGCACGAAGAGAACTACCATTTTTTGACTGTTCAATGATCTCTCACAGATTGTTTTTGACGACTCTCATTTTTGAAAACATTACTTCTAAACGCAAACCTTGATCAAATCTGTGCGTCCATGACATACACATTTTTTTCTTTGCTTTTTTAAATCATATTAACCAAGATGCTGATGTCACTGCTGATGCTGAAAATAATAATTAAAGTAAAGAATACTTAAAATAGGCAAGTCGTGTCTTAAAGCTCATTCATCTCGTAATGTATTAAAAGTAACATCAAAACAGTTCGCAAAATACAAATCATAAAGTTAGATCATAATAATAATAATGCTCACACCCTACTGACTGACTTTTATAATATCCAGTTGGTAGCTTAAATTCACAGTTTTAAATATAAAAAAAGAGCAAGTTTTAAAACTCGGAGTTCCATTTTAAATTGCTTTACAAATCGTTGCCATCCACAGCTTCAAAATAAAGAATAATTGTATTAAACATTTTGATCTTTTTCAGTGTTTTTAAATACATAAAAATGACAAGTTTTAAAACTCGGATTTCCATTTTAAATTGCTTTACAAATCGTTGCTATCCACAGCTTCAAAACAAAGAATAATTAAATTAAGCATTTTGATATTTTCCAGTTTTTTGAAACGTATAAAAATGACAAGTTTTAAAACTCCGATTCCCATTTTAAATTGCTTTACAAATCGTTGCCAACCACAGCTTTAAAAGAAAGAATAATTAAATTAAACATTTTGATATTTTCCAGTGTTTTTAAATACTGAGTTAGTATTTTTGTATTTTAACAGTTCGTATAAATTTTGTGAATAAACATGCCAGAACAGTAAAAAAATTAACCATAAATTTGGAACCTTTTTTACAACTCCAAGCAGTGAGAATTTTTACAGGTGAAGAACACTGTAGCAAATCCGGATATCTACATATTCCAGGTAATTTTATCAATTTATATACCAAATATAAATAGCATACAAAAATAAAAAAACGCTTGACAACACTTTGTAAACATGAACACCTGACCGAATGCACAGCATACACTTTTTTTTTCGCCTTTTTTAATATAATTCTTTATAACCTTCATATTTTTGCAAAGTTTCACTTCTTGTAGAAAGATATTATTTAAGCAGTTTTTTTGCCATCGAAATAGGAATTGCTACTGAACAGAAGATTTCTTTATTTTACATATAGAGATTTATGCATATTACATTTCTCTATTTTACATATCAAACTATTTCGCTAAGCTTTCTACTCCACATTTAGGTTTCATTCGAATGTGTAACTATTTCCGATTTACTGTAATTTAAAATCATCGGTGTAGAATGTTTCGACACCAGGATTCCTGCGCACGAAGCGCTATCCCTGTCGAATAAATTATTACTGCGAATTACGTCTTTTAGAAATATGTTCATTTTCAGAAATCCGTAAAATGTTCAAAAGAATATTTATAAAGACTTCCATATTGCCAACTAAACAGGATTTTTCATGAAATTATTTCAGTATTTGAGCCATTCAAATCTCTTCGTTGATTTTTTCTTGTTGTTGTTGTTGTTATTGTTGCGTACGTGTCAGGCAGTGCTGGAAAACTGACGTAGAATAACATTTTGTTTACTGTAATCGGCTTCCAAAATTTTAGACTCATAGTTGCACTCTTCAAAGAGATTACTCATGCATTCCATTTAGGCACACAAAAAAACCTGTGTCGTATCGTATCGAAACATAAGTAATGATAAAAAAAATTCTCTCATAAGATGATTAAAATTTAGAAGCTATAAAAGCTGTTCTTTATTATTAATTATTAATAATAATAATATTTACAGTTTAAGTAATGCTTTTTTTTTACTTTTTACCAAATGCATAATCGTTAAAAAAACTGCTAACGTTCATAGTTGTGCATTTAATATTTTAACTGGCTTAGTACTTACGTGTTGCACGTATTTGAATACTTCTTCCTTGAACCTGTCGTGTTCTTTCATAATACGATTATCAATATATATATTTCAGCAGCACAAACGTAAGCTATTTTAATATCATATTTCCACCGCTATTTAAACTAGTACTTGCGCCTTGTTTGTTTGATGTCTTAAAAAAACATTTGCTATCGAAAGGGAAGTAGCATTTTGAACCTACGCTGAAATTTCTATAAACGTCTTAAGTAAATTTATAGAGTTATACATTCTGTACATTTTAAAAATTCATATCAAATAATCTGTGTAATCGATATCAAATTTTATTATATTATAATAAGTGCAAATCCACTATGATCGCCTCTCTCCCATATTTCAGAAATGCTCAGAGAATCCATCTTCCGCTGGTACAGAAATACCTATGCTATTAACTCAGCGTTTCTCAAACTTTTATCAGGCGGAGTGCACTTTTATAAATCAGAAAGTTCTATGGACTACCTTACTCTTATACATTTAGAAAGCAATTTTTTTAGCATATGTTACTACCAATACAGGGTGTCCCAAAACGACCGCATAAACTCTGCACAGCTAGATTCTTCGTTGGGAGTACATAAAAACTGCCCAAAGCGCTCCTGTAGGATCCATAGTTTACGAAAAACAAAGTATGACGTCACTGCCGGTGCAAGAAAAAAAACACTTTATTGAACATATCAACAGCAGTATATGCACGATTTAAAGCAGATGTTCAAAGTGTCCGCCGTGCATGTCGAGGCAGACTTGAGTACGCCGTGGAATGGCTGTCATCACACGTTGCAGCATCGCGGGATCCACCGAAGTACAAGCAGCATGCAGACGAGCAACGTAAGTCCATTGGTGTTGTCACTACGTCTCGATACACCAGTTCCAGATATGCGCGGCGAACGTTTTAAACATTATCGTCTGGAAAGATATGCCAATACTGTTGTTGATATGCCCAATAAAGTGGTTTTTTTTTTTTTTTTTTAAAAAAATTTTTTTTGCACCGGCAGAGACGTCATACTTTGTTTTTCGTTTTTTTCTCGTAAACTATGGATCGTACAGAAACGCTTCTTTGGACAGTTTTTATGTACTCCCAACGAGGAAGCTAGCCGTGCAGAGTTTATGCGGTCGTTTTGGGACACCCTGTATATTTATATTTTAAAAACATAACAAATTTTAAAAAATCTGAAATGTTTCAGATTTAAAATTATGTGTTACCTTTATTTATTAAATATCCTCTTCTTCGCACTTAAACATAAAATTCAGTTCAAGAACAATATCGCAAAATAATTTTGAAATGAGCATATATTTAGAATTTCCGATACACAGTTCCCCCCCCTCAGGTAGAGTTTTGCTATTGCTCGCTTTTAAATCGCTGAGTTTGTTCATCAAAAATTCGTTAAAGTTTTATAAAATATGAAATAGATAATAAAACAAATTCCAAATTTGAGCTTCCAGATGCCCATATTCGAGTAGAAACGTACGAGAAACATACGAGAAAAACACAAAAATACGAGAAACATACATACATTTATGCAGATTCTTTTACATTATCGCCCTGTATAATATTCTTTAAATATAATACAGGGCGATAATGTTTGGTGGCAACAGTTTGAAAAGTGAATTGAGCATTTATAGCGAATCAACGCAAAATGCCAAAATGAAAACAATAGTCCTTCAGGGACAAAAGCCCCTTTAGACTAAAAATACATTTAATTTTATATTAGGTAGTTCAATTTAAAGCAGAAAATTTATTTTTGTTTATAATAATTCAAGGCTGTTAGAATGGATAATATTAAACTTTTTTAATTAGAAATTAACTGTTGTTACTTACATAAATGAAATGAATGAGCCTGCAATTCTTGCACAGCTGTTCTATGCATAGCACCGCAATCATTTTTGTGTTAAGCATTACAATCACAGTCCTGTTTTAATTTCCTCTTTTGTTGCTGAGCCTAAAGTGGGAAATTCATAGGTAAGATAAGCAGTACAATGAATTTTATAAATGTCAGACTTGGAAGAAAACGAGGCACACGATTGCGATGTGTAATTTCCAAACTCTGAGATTTTCAGCTATAACGTAGCATACACAGTTAATAAGAAATTTTATTTATTTATTTATTTTGAAAATCTAGGAAGATCATAAGGGTGGGCTTCGAGAACCACAAGACTGGAAACGCTGCTAGAATCCATTTCATCCCAGGAGACGGGAGTCCATCTCCTCTGAATTTCTGGAGGCCTCTTATGTTAAGACAAAGAAAATATCGATTATTTAAAAAAAAATTAACGCGATTTTCGATCATAAGTGTCATATCACCGCAGAGAATTAGAGGATTTTGGCAAATTAAAGGATTCGATCTTTTTCCCGCAACCCGCAACCGTGGTTTGCCCCATAATTTGGAAAAAAGAATGGCTGTTATAAAGTAAAAGATTACAGAAGTTTTGTGGCAAATTTTGATTCAGATATTTTGGTAAATGGTCTCTGTGATAATGAGTTCTACAACTTTCTCACTTTCTCAATGAAAGAGATAATTATTATTATTTTCATTCAATTTATGGCATTAGCCAGCTTTTGAATATATCTAAATAAATCTTCCCAGTGAAACACAGACATCTGCCACATTAGCAGATGTAGACACATTGAAAGTTTGCGAAGGATTAAAAAAATAATGAGGTTATATCAGAGTAATAAAATCTGGATCGATTATATAGATTACTTTACAAATTTTTTAAAATTGTTCACAGAATTCCAAATAAGCCTATATAATATATATATATGAGAAAATTAACTTATTGCAGCTTATTTATCTGATTAGATTGTTCGATATCTGTTTGTGATTTTTCCTATATATCTATCTATAAGTGTTGTGAGTGTGAGTAAGGATCAATTAGATGTATTCAGATCAAATGCCACTTTTCCGGACGTGCAGCAACTTTTTTTAACTCTAAAATAGCATCTCTACCTAAAACACCACATGTTAGAACTAACATTAAATCAAGATATGATACAAAGAAATAGGCTGATTTGATTAATACAAGATAGGAAGGTTAACATAAGAGCTAACACATGTTTTTAAGCCTGCTCAGAAACTGGGAAAAGATAAATAAAATAAAACAGTTACACATCAAAATTCTTATCTCCAGAAATACATGCATTATAGTGCATATTTAAAAATTATCTCCTTTAATAATTACTTTTAATTTGACCTACAATTTTTTATGAATATCAGAAAAATTTCTCGCTTAAAATAATTTCATGTAAGCTCCAATACAGACTTGAAATTAATTTCAATGAAATAAAACTAAGCTAAAGTAGAGAATAAAAGTTCCAATATTTGTTTACAGATTTGTAATTATCATTTTAACACAGAAAGCATGTAGTATGAAAAATCAATTACATACTTGAAAACTCAATAAAAAGGTGAAACAGTTAAAATCAACCAGTTTATATGTTTAAAAAAGGATTTAGGTTCCTTTCAATCCAATATCCATATATATAGATACAAACCTTAAATTCCTTTAATACAAAAATTTCATTAAAATGTTTTATGTACTAATGATTCATGATTTTAATAATTTCAAAATACTAGATTTGTTACTCACATGGTATACATTTAAAATGTCATGTCATTTTTGATATCCAATGAGAAGTTATTAAAACCTCAAACAGTCCAGCAAGTGATAGCATTAGAAAAATTTTGAGACATGATAAACACAAGCAGTAAAATAAGTTATTCATCTGTTAGATTGTTTATCAACGAAAATATCAATGAAGTATTTGCCTGCAGCTGTTCTTAGGATTTTAGGTAACAGATTTTTCAGACGGAAATTCAATTTCTATGAAAATATCATATTTTCAATGAAGCTAATAAGGATATCCAATTCTTTCAGCAATTATAAACTTAAATCCATTGGCACTTTCAATACAATATATTTTAAACTTTACTTTCTCAATAACTCTTAAGCCAAAGAGACTACACATGACCAAACTGTGAGAAATATCAAACAGTTTTCTTTTAATTCATAGAAAAATAATATTAAAATATATTTATTTCATTAATAATGCAGAAAACTTGATAGGTATAGAATAGGCTTCTTTATGTGAATTAGATTCATTATCCTAAAAAAATAATAATAAAATTCCATTTACTGTTATATAAAAACTTGAAGTTTCATCAAAGAAAACTTTAGTATATGTTCCTGGTATAGTGAAAGGAATCGGAACAAGACAAATTATATATGAATTATTAAGAACACTAATTTTAATCTTTTAAAAACCATAGTTTCTGAAGGGGATAAATTAATAAAAAATGGAATTTGTACGTGGTCTGCATACATAAGCTGAAAAAAAGACCACTCCAATTCATATTAAACAATTAAATATTAAGCAAAAATATAATGAAGGAAAACAGTAAATCAGTATCAAATAAAAATATATGCTTTGGATTTTTAAAGTAAATGATGTATTGTAAACTTCTGTGCCATTCTTATACAAACACCATTTCTTCTACTATCTTGTAGTTCTTAAATGAAATATATGCATAATTAGATTATTTCCATTATGAGTGAAATATTTGTAATTTTTACATGAAATATATAACAGTTGTTTTATTTATCAACTTAAGTCATTGTAAATATTTAATTTAATTGTATACCAATAACAGTTTGGTTCATTTCTTATTTAGCTTTTATGTACTTTTTATATCTTCCAATACTTGTGATAAAAATGTTCATGGTGCTTTCAATAAAAGTAATTTTTGGTGCATGTTTTCATGTGTTATAACATTAGCTTAGAAAACATTCACAGTAATTGAACTGCATATGCTTATATACTGTATGCAGTTATTATGTGTATGCATATATATCATGTATTAACGAAAATTTCCTGCCACTGCAAATATCAACTGTGCAAACAGTTGTTGTAACACTGTGTTGTGAAATTTGTAAAAAAATATTGTTATAATTACATACAAGATGTCTTAAATGGAACTATCATGCTACCAGATTAGAACCATCCTTTACTTCCAGTCCTGTTACAAAAAGTTAACAACAGAATGTCACTAAATCATGTGTACTGTTTTAGGTATTAACGTTGCATCATATGAAACTGTGAAGGTTTGGTACCGAAAATTCGAAAACAAAGACTATGACATTCAAGAAGCAGAGCACTCTGGCTGGCCTACTGATGAGGACCACCTGCGAGAACTGTGGAAAAAGATCAGTATGCAACCACTCGAGAGTTTGCCAAGGAGTTATACATTAATGCCATGCCCATTAATCACACTACGCATCGCATAAACTTTACGTACAAGTTCAGTCACTGAGTGCTGCATAAGCTGACTCAAGCAGATAAGGACAGATGTATTTCAGCCTGCACTAATCTGCTCGAATAGCAATGCAAGGACAAAGTTCTGGACCGGATCATCACTTGAGATGAAAAATGGATTTATTTCAACAGCACAGGCCGAAAGTTGGTCTGCATCCAGTGAGCCCGTCAGCAGTGTCACAAAGTGCAATTTGACTAACAAAAAGATCATGCTTTGTATCTGGTGAGACTGCTATGGTATTATCCCCAAAGAGTGTCTAGAAAAAGGGCAAAACCCTTAACAGTAAGGTGTATAGTGATATGCTAGTCCGTGCTGACGCTCTTATCAAGGAAAAACATTGAACTGAGTTCCGGCATAAAAAGGTAATGTTCCATCAAGATAATACAAGACCACATGTGTCTCACCGGATGGTCTCTGTATGGACACGAATGGGATCTTTTCTCCACTCCATCATATAGCCCCGACATCGCTCCTTTGAATTTCCACACTTTTTCACACCTGCAATTACATTTGGCTGGTGCTATCTTCCATTCACAAGACATCTGAAATCTGAGACATCTGTGTTTGGACTAATGGCCACCAAGTTTCTGGGCTGAAAGCTTTAAGAAACTACCAAAACGTTGGCAGAAAATCATATTTCTACCCGCACTAAAGGAACTGCTTTCATGTTTTTTTTTTTTTGTTTGTTTGTTTGTTTGTTTTTTCTTTTCCTAAATTTATTACGAACGTTTTTTGGCGGAAAACTTTCGTTACAACCAGATATTTACTTTTTAATATTAGCTGTTAAATTAAAATGACAATGTATTTACAAGATTAAAATCAAAGGAACAATGAAATGCATTAGGACACATAGTTTAGGTTTTAAATTGAATTTTATTCACAACAATAAAAAAATTCATTTTTATACATAAGAAATTTCAAAACTTTCGCCATTAAATCAAAACAGAATGCAAAAAAATTGTTCAAAGTAGAATATTCAACATAAATTTATGATATTTCACAACCCACAGATTATTGCAGATGAGAAATAAATATCACAACAAAATTTTCAAAAAACATAACCACACTTACTACATAAAATTATACTATTATAATTGTTGAACTATCAAGCTCTCTTCTATTATCTGTTTAGTTATAATATTACTACACTGCAATACAATTTATACCAAACATAAATGATTTTCTGCATCTGTTATTGGATTGTTAATATTTCGAAGATGGTATGTATTGATCATATTGGGTTATTAACAATCATACCAATATTCAACAGATAAATAATAACTTTTAAGATTGTTCTATAGACCGTTCAGCTTTGCTTCTATTCTTCATAAATATCAAGTACACACTTAAAAAAATTTATAAATGTATCTGCGTATATAAAAATAGATAAATACACATACATGATAACCTGGATGAGAAGTTACTATATAAGAAGTTTCTCCCTCTAAGAAATCTGATTTTCCTAGGCCACAAAATAAATTTTCAAAAGACAGATGCAAACAATTTGTAGATATGGAGTTCTGGCTTATTAAATTTAATACACATATATACCTAATGCCATGATACCAAGAATATGCATTTTACAAAATTTTACTAATTTAATCAGTTTTAGTGAATATAAAAATTATTTTAGGAATTTTATTTTTTCAATGATTAAAAAATCTTTTACATTTCAATCAACTGACCAATCTCTCACAATCAAACTGTTAAAGCTACTGAAATATACTATGCAAATAATCTCTAAGTATGTTACAGAAAAGTAAAAGATTTAGATGATTTTAACCAGTTTTCAGCTGATAGTCAACTAATGTATGCAAGATGTTTACAGTAGGTTTTTGACTCAATGCAAACTATTCATCTAATACATTATTATTTTATATTTTTCCTGCTGTGCCTATAAATGATAATATTTTGCATAAAAAAGTTGAGCAAATCTGACATAGACTACAGCCTGAACAGTAAGATGCTGATTGCATCAGTTAATTAATCAAGAAAATCATAAATGGATAAGCATTAATGTATACATATACACAGGCTAATTATAGAACTTTACATGCCAGAAAATTGCTGGAATTGCAGTAAGTTACATATACATATTAATTAGGTTTCTTCTACAATGATTTAGCTCTATCAGAATTGAAATGCAGCCTTACAGCTTAATAAATATATCAGAGACCAGACTAAAAATTTTAGATTGCCTTTTTTGATGCGATGTCTTCTTTTTAAGTTATTCTCTAATTAATCTACTGTCTTTTAGTATATTATCCCTCTTGTATTTAAGAAGTTCTGGATCTTTGAAAAACTTCTTAACACAGTTCTCCTGTATATAAATATATATAAAGATAAAGGCTGAAACTCCACGTGAAATGCAATAAGATTACACAGGCAACAGAACTGCAACAGTGCATTCATAAAGCAATGCAGAAAGTATTAAGGTAATATATATATATATATATATTCAAATTTTAAAAAAATCAACATTAAAGCAACAAGATATTTTTGAAAGCTAGTAGTCAATTAGTTGAAGATTCATGTTTAAATAAAACAATTAAAAAACAGAACAGTAAAACAAAAAAAGATTATGAACTAATCAGGGCTTAATTTTTTAGCAGGACAGTAAAACAGAAAAGATTCTCATGAACTTATCAGAGATTAATTTTTTTAATGTGCTGTAGCCCTACGGGAGGCCTACAAAGATGAAGCAAATAAATAAATAAAATAATAAGTAATTCATATTTAAATTAAACAAAATGTATATAAATAATAGTCAATTAATTAATTTAACAATAAAGAGTTTACTGAATCCAGCTTATTTGGGGCTCTGACCAGAATCATAATTTTACTGAAAAAATCAGAAGTATTGGAGCCTAACTGCACAGGGCTCCAGATAAATTTAACACCCAGAACTAACTACAAATTAATATTGAAATGATTTATCAATATTACTCAGTTATTGTGTTTCATATAAAAAACTGCACTTCACTTTTATTGCAAAACACAGGCCTACAAAATATTTATCATATACTTCATTTCACAAATGCTAAAAATACTAAATGAACTCAAAATGATTATTGGAAAAGTCAAACATTAAGAATCAGCGTAATATTTGCAAACATTGCATGGCTATTTCAATGGTTTAACTTCAGAACCATCCATCTGCCTCAGCTGCCTGAGTATAAGATATGGTGATAAGATAAGAATGGCGGCACAGGTCCAGCCATTCTTATCTTATCACCATATCTTGTAAGGTTTTAGTTAAACTAACCAAGTTTATTTTAATTTAAATCTTTTCTATCTCCTCTCTGCTTCAACTTCCTGTCAGAAGAAGCGCGCGTTTTTAGCTTATGCTAATTTTGAAGTACAGCCAAGTACTATTTAAGCCTCTCGGTGTGTGAGAGCTTAGCCTCAGATCACGGTCACGCCGCTCAACGTTCGCCTGACCAGCTAGCAGTTTAAATTTATAAGCCATAGTGCTTACTACGTGATTGCATTGTAAAACAAATTAAAGTGCGGTAGTATTTAGTATACCTTGCTACGCACCCTTTTCGGTAGAGGCCAACTTCCGCGAATTGCTCTGCGAAGCAAAGTTTAATTTAATTTCTATTTTAGGTTTAGTTTTAAAATTATTTGATTGTTAAGTTCGACCCAAGTGTGGTCTTTTACTTTCTGAATCTCTCCCGAATTGGGAGGTCTGTATTTAATAGTGAGTGAATAAAAGAGGATTTCAAATCCCTTCACGTGCAGTTATTATCCAGCCCAGTAGATACATCAGAACATAGCGTACCTTCCGCTCCCTGTTCCAGTTCAGGACTGACTATTGGAGGTTAAGAACACTTTACAGAATTTACCATGTTTCCAAAAAGGATACACAGAACACTAAGTCCTGACA
>KK120794.1:83185-113898 GCA_000611955.2 Stegodyphus mimosarum
AATACATTTTTGGAACCAAATAATTTTCAAAATTCCAGCATTTGTTCCTTGCCAGATAGCAATTCAGGTAGGAAGTAAAAAGTGAAGTGCAGCACTGGCTGAATAGATGGGAGTTAAGTTCAATGAAAGAGGATTTAAAAAATAATAATGAACAACTGCCTCAACAATAAGAAGGATTGCATTAAAAAAGTTTAAAACACAGTGAGCATAATGATAACATACAATTTAAAAATCTCAGTCCTTTAATAGCCAAACGCAACTTACTTTCTGATTATACTTTGTATTTGAACAAGAATAGGTTATTTATTTTGTTTTACTCAGCTGGAGGGGGGGAGGCACTTAATTCCATAGAGAAAAAATAAAGGCAAATTATGCCTTTTGTTTTTACTGTCTATATAAATAACCCATATTGTTAAGTTTCTTCTTTACTTTAATTAAAGTATTAGAAATGAACTGTATCTTTAGGCAAATAAAAAATAACTTCATTGTTTAATTTTACCCATTAAGAAGTGTGTTGAGTATTTTACTTAAGAAGTACAAAAATACCTAGTTTTTTAATTTTAAGAAAATTCAGTGTGGTAAATTTAACATTTTATAAATATGTGAATAAATCTTTTAACAACATTACATTATATTTAAAATATATTTTGATTAAAGAAGCTATTTTATTACTGAAGTTATTTAATATTTTCCTGCATAACTCTCTCTCCATGAATCAGGAATTAGCAATTTTTTTTGTTTTAGATACGTCATTGCATTTGAATGCTCGTATTGCCATTCAATATAAATTTTGAATTTATGTAATAACAATGAATGAATTTACGTAATTTGAATTTATGTAATAACAATGAATAAATTTATGTAATTTGAATTTATGTAATAACAATGAATGAATTTATGTAATAACAATATAGTAATGAATGTATTTATTCAGAGCTTTTCAGATACTGAATTCCAAATGAAATGCACCTCATTAACTGGTTTGTTTACACTGCGCACAATAAGAGCAAATTTATTTACACTGGAAGTAAACAGAAACAGATTCTGAAAAATAGCCCTTACAGAGATTTATCTTGCATTAAAAATCATAAAGATAGCAACAGCAAAACAAAGAAACAAAAATTTTCTTTTAACAAAACAAAAATTTTAAATCTAACATTTCTTGGACATTATTAATCTAATGACATATGCAAAGAATGTACTGGCGGTTTTAGCACAAAGATTCAGTTTAATGCAAACTAATACACTGAGGTTTTTGCAAACAGTACATTTATTTATTTACCTACTTTTACCTCTTGTTAGACAGTCTTCACCAGAGAAGTCATTTAGAAAGTAACTTCGCTGGCGAATATGCCACTTTTTTTAATGCAAACTATTTTGATGCAAGTTTAGAAATAAGTTCTTCACTTCTTCAGAAAAATTCCTTATCATTTATCCCAATAATGCTTTTCCCAGTGTATTCATAAATTCTTTGTATGTATGTAAATATAAAAAATATAATAATTTGCCTTGAATAATCTTGATTAAACTATTTCTAAATTATTTGGTTAATAATTTATGCATAAAAATGCAGATTTAATTTAAAAATTAGAATGGACAAATTGTAAATAAGACTCAGAAAGACATGACTCATAACCCAAAAAATGTATTACCAGCACAATACTTACTCCTGGGATTTGTGATCACCAGACATCTACTGTATTTAACTTTTAAATATATATTCTATGTTGATATAAAATATAATAGACAATAAATAAATAAATAATAAAATAAAATAAAATAAAACTCCTTCATTAATTACAATAAACACTGTTGTCTGCATAAACACTATTTGCAATGGACTGAATCCACACAGAACTGATGATTGCTTAATAAAATTTATATTTTCCAAAAGAAACATTTTACAGTTCTGGAACTTTCCCCAAAAATACTAATACTGCTCTTCTCAGTATAACAGAGTACAATCAGTAGCTACCACTTCAAACTAAGAACATTAAATGTAATGCAATGCAAAGTGCATCTAAAGAGTGAAGCTCACAGGGGCATCTCTCAATACTCTCAAATAAAAAACGGATGCTCTCTCCAGTTTCACATAGTTTCCCCCAGCTGCTGGGAAATCTCTAGAACCTTCCACTTCTCGAAATTACTGGAAAGCATAAACGGTTAAAGTTACATGCAGGGATCAATTATAGTTATTCAATTACAGTTACACAAGTACTCAACCAAAATGTCGCCAAATGGCCGCCAACTTTGGCGATTTTTACCGATTTCTCGACAAATTTGGTGATAAGAATTAGTTACCGAAACCAATGCCAGCTTGATGATATTTCTAGAATTTAGCAAGATAGCCATTTACTTCAATGTGTTAAACTTGCCCCTGTAATCTTAGTTTTTTGAGAGAGTTTCATCTCTGGAGGTATTTCATGTAACATTACACAAAAGATACTACAGTTTTACATATTATATTCTGGTCTAAAATTATTTACATATGTACAAACTTTGTAATAATACATACTTGACTTACACAAAAAAGACAAATCAATTACCTAGATTTTTCTTATTCTCGATAAGTTTTAGTCCCAGTTAGTGCAAATAATTGGAGTTCTACAGTATAAAATTGAGGTCCAAAGTATACAATATCTTTATATCAAAATAATAATTTTTTAAATGTTTCATTTTTTAGTTATTTAATGTATATATCAAGCATGCAGCAGCTACTTTCTAGTGCTCTTAAAAATTATTGCTAGTGAAGGTAGCATTATGCATATGAACTTATTGGTAGTGAATTTACAAAAATTCCTCCAAAATCCTTCGAAAATATATTTAACATATGTCAGGACTGACTGTTCGGTGCATATTCTTGGCCAACATCTTTGTGAAACTCCTTAAGTCCTGATCTGGAACAGGGAGCTGAATGCAGCTATGTTCTGGTGGTAGATACTGTGATTAAGTGGTCGAATAACTGCACTTGAAAGGGATTTAAAATCCTCTTTTATTAAATCAATATTATTTACAACCACTTCCCAACTCGGGAGGGATACAGAAAGTAAAAGACCACACTTAGGTCTAAAATGAACAATCAGATAAATTTAAACTAAAGCTAAATAGAAATTAAATTAATCTTTGCTCACAGAGCTATACGCGGAGTTGGCCTCTAACTAAATGGTGCGCAGCAAGAATTACTAATACTAGCGCACTTGGATTTATTTCAATAAGCAATCACGTAGCAAGCCCTATGGCTTAGAATTTAACTGCTAGCTGGTCAGGCGAACGTCGAATAGAATGACCGTGATCTGAGACTAAAAGCTCTCTCACACTGAGAGGTTTCTACCACTTGCTTAAATAGAACTTGGCTCCACTTCAAATTAGCATAAAGCTGAAAACGCGCGCTTCTTCTAACGGGAAGTTGAAACATGAGAAGAGATAGAAAGATTTAAATTAAAATAAAACTTTGTTAGTTTAACTAAAACCTTACACACTTCCCACCAGAATTGCGCAACCCTTACAAAACAATATCTGTTGGCGAAAAATATTTACAGACGAAACTTGCTTTGTACATAACTCTTCATCTGTTTTTTTGTTTAATTTTTTTCATCTAAGTCTTACTCCTTCCAGCAAAATCTGGAAGGAAAGGAATTTTAGTACAACATAATAACAGTAATTTCTAGGTAACATGCTTTATTTTCTTAACCGTGTCCACACATTATCATTCAAGCACCATTAAATTCTTCCCCCAATGCTCTCTTACCTGTGTTAGATGAAAAGCAAACCGCCATTGCGGGTTTTTTTGTTCGGAGGTGTTCAAATCTCCCACCTATGATCGACTAGCATTAGTTAGAACTTGACATACGAGACCTCAAAAGACGCCCTATAACCAGCTAAACCTGAGGTTCTCACTAGCTTTATGTCTAACACTTTAAGTGTATTTGGTGGAGAGCCTATTTAAAACTTGCATTCTAAATTTACTCAAACTTTAACTTTTCATGCATACAATTCGCAGTTTGCACATAGAATGCTTCATTCACATTGGCTTTGCACCTAACATGCATTGATAGCATAATATTATTTGTTACATTTTATGAAACTTTAACAATTTCATAGCAATCATGAAATACAAATGTAGGTTAAATTTCTAAGTTTACAGCAAGTGCTTCCTACTCTTTTCTCAAAGGTACTTTTCTGAAATATCACATTACACTGAAATAATAGTCCATAGACTAAATTGTGTTCTTCCATTTTCCGACTTTTCATTCTAAAAATTTTACAAGTCTTTCGACAAAGCATAATACAAAATCATTTAGTTAACATTTTTTTTCAGCAATTCATTGCTTTTACAAAATTAATCTATTTCCAATGCTTCAGAATCTACTTTACAAACATTAAGTAATTTTAAGTCTTTGCAGAATTACAATTTTTAAACAAAAACATTTTGCAAGATAAGTAATTATTTATCGCCCACTTGGCGTAAAACTCAACCTCGCTTGAGGTAAAATCGACACTGCAACTTGCAGTACACTCGAAAATTAACTAAACTTTCGAATAAGAAATACTACTCATCTTGTTGTGGTCAGCCATCCTTTTCTTGGCCCATTCCTTGAAAGTTGGGTAAGTTGAAGTTTGAGCCAGTTTCCTAGCCTTTGGATGTTGGTCATTGCCAGCTTGTTGCTCATCTCGCTTTCTTTTATAATTTCGTCACTCCATCCTGGGGTACTTGCGCTGGGGAGGAAGTTGATCTGCTGGGCATTTGCTAGACTGGGCCCTTCGCTCCTGGGCCCTCGTTCGTCGCTGCTCCTGGTTCCTGCTACATTCGGGACGTTGATCCTCAGCCTGCAACCGTGGCTGCTTGCTTTTCAGGCACCTCTCCGATGTTTCCGCAGTTCTCTTGGCTACTTTGGGCTTTCCTTGCCCATTCTGTTTTGATCTTTTATTACTTGCGCCTGCATCGTCAGTCTTTCTTTTAAATCCACATTTTTGGTTCTTATTTCTTCTACTTTGTTGAGGGGGAGCTTTCTTTTTCTGTCTCTTTGATGCTATTGTTGTTGGTTCCTGCTATTTTCGCTGAGATACATCTTCCGTGAGAATAGGTTGCCTCGGATCCTGGAAAAAATCTTTAAGTATTTCCATTTTATTACGGTTATAAAAAGGTTTAATCTGATCAACATTCGCAGTAATTCTTTGCCCATCATTTCTTTAGTATTACTACCGCTTGTGTAACTTTCTCAATGATATATGGACCTTCAAAAAGCGGAAAAAATTTCCCCACATTTCTTCTGGGGCATTTGACAAGGCATTTTTCATTTTCAACACTTTATCTCCCACATTGTACTTGACTCCTCTTCTCTTTTGGTCATAATATAATTTTTGTTTCCTCTGAGCCATTTCTATGTTACCTGTCGCTTCTCGCATCAAATTTTTAATGTCACTCATTTTAAATTCTTCTGCCCTTTCCTGGACAAAGAAAAGTTTATCTAAGGGTGTCAAAATTTTTCTTCCAAGAAACAGTTCAGCGGGTGTTTTTTGTGTAGTATCGTGTTTGGCGGTCCTAAGGGCAAATGCAAATTCATTTATATGGCTATCCCAGGTAGAGTGGTAATTTTTAACGTAACTTCGAATGATTTTCACCTCATTTCTATTAACATGTTCTGCTATGTTTGACTGTGGATGATACGGGACCATCTTTAGATGACGTATGCCCAGTTTTGCACACATTTCCTCAAAAATATTACTAACAAACTGGGGACCATTATCGGAAATAACTTTTAGGGGCGCCCCGTATTTTAAAATATACTTATTTGGAATTGAATCTACTACAATTTTTGCAGACGCGCATTTTAACGGAATCAACTCTAACCATTTGCTAAAATGGTCCACTCTAACTAAAAGATATCGGCTTTTGTTAACTTTACTTCTAGGATAAGGTCCCAATAAATAGATGCCTATTATTTGATTTGGAAATTCTGATTTAATACTATTTAGGAACCTGGCCGGGCGGAAATTAACATAATTATTTAATTGACATGTTGGGCACGACTGGACATACGCCCTAGTAAACTTTTGCAGTTCGGGAAAGAAAACTGCCTCGCGAACTCTTTGGACAGTTTTTCTTATGCCTAAATGGCCCGAAATGGCACAATCGTGCAACTCCTCTAATACATTCAATCTAATGCTAGCTGGGATAACCGGTCTGAACTTGTTGTTCTCATTAGTCGTTTTCGTATAAAATAACAGTCCGTCAATTATTTCGTAATTTGTGGTCCTATTTCTTATCGGCACAATATGCGGATGACTGAAATTCCCAGGGTCGGCCAAATAATTGTATATATTTTTTAACTCCGGATCTTTTCCGAGTTCGGCTATTACAGTTTCACGAGAATCTAATACTTTGGATGTCAGCATGGCTATTTTACCTGTATTTCCATTTTCATCTAAGTTAATTCTGCTTAAAGCATCTGCCACAACATTTTCTTTTCCCGGTGTATGTTTAATTATTAGATTATATTCTTGCAATTTAAGTGCCCACCTAATTAATCTGGGTGATAAATTTTTCCCAGAACAGAGTCTAGTGACCGCCGCGTGGTCGGTATATACAGTTACTGGAGAACTTCCAAAGAAAACATGAAATTTATGCACTGCTGATAACACTGCGAGAGTTTCCCTTTCTGTGGCCGAATAGTTTCTCTGGGTTTCATTTAACGTTCGACTGAAAAAGGCCACGGGTTGTCCCATTTTGAGAAAGCACTGCCCCAATACCTGCTCGTTGTTGATACGCACGAACAAGGGTACTTTGCCTAAACAGCTACACTTCTCTCCTTGGGCCACTACGATATCCGTGTCTCTTGCACTAAAAATTCTGTAACGGCGAAAGTGCTTCTTGAAAAATCTTTCTGAGATAAAGCTGCTTTGGGCTCCTGTATCTAAGACAGCCGTCGCCGGTATGTTGTTAATTAGAACTTCAATCTTCGTTAAACTCAAATTTTTCACGACCACGGTGTTTAAGTTAATTGTGGAAGGATTTTGCGCTGCTTCGGACTTCTTCACCTTCCTCGAAGAAATCCATCTTAGTTTAAATTCTTCTTATTCTGGTTGCCCTTGGCATCTTTGCTTGTTCTTCTATTGAATTCCTTTCGTTCGCCGCTCGATTTAGGAGGCACATCTTTCTTTGGCCATTGCTTTGCCTTATTCCCGTAACTCTGGTTTTGCTTCTGCTGGGGTCTTGGCGAACTCCACTGACTTCTTCGCTCAAATTGGCGATGTCGTTCGTTGTCTGCTGTTCTTCGGCTTTCAAATTGTACTGCGAGCTCAAATAATCTGTCTAACGTCATTGGGTTTCTTAGCTCGATGAAATGTTGAACTTGGGGCAGTAGCCTAGGAAGTATGATTTGAATAATTTCAGGATCCGGGCGACTTCCATACAACATCTTGAAAACTTGAATTTTTCTCAAAATAAAATTAGACAAATCTTCTATTCTTTCTTGATATCGACTAAACAGTTCAGCTTCCTGTCTGGCTCGGTCTCGTACTACAGGAAATGCTTTCACCAAGGAATTCTTGAAATTTTCATAAGTATATGCCGGACTTCCCGGTTCCCCCAAGAGATTCTTCTCGATACACTTGAACCAACTTAGCGCTTGGCCCTTCAAAGCGCTGGTAGCAAGAGCGACTTTCTGAAATTTGTGAACTGGATATAGCATGAAGTGGGAGTCTAGCTTTCCCAGGAAATTAATTACGGCTGTCTTGCCGTCAAAACTTGCCGCTGGCTTCATGACTGCCCGCATGGTTTGTACGATGTAGCCAAATCCTTCTAGGGCAGGAGGTGCTATCTCAGGATTCTGGACAGGTACTGCAGGTGTCTCAGGTTCGTCTTCTCATCTTTCAGGCCATCCTCTTATTTTTCTTCGGGCGCCAGTGTCAGGACTGAGTGTTCAGTGCATATTCTTCAAACATCTTTGTGAAACTCCTTAAGTCCTGATCTGGAACAGAGAGCTGAATGCAGCTCTCTGGTGGTTCTGGTGGTAGATACTGTGATTAAGTGGTCGAATAACTGCACTTCAAAGGAATTTAAAATCCTCTTTTATTAAATCAATATTATTTACAACCACTTCCCAACTCGGGAGGGATACAGAAAGTAAAAGACCACACTTAGGTCTAAAATGAACAATCAGATAAATTTAAACTAAAGCTAAATAGAAATTAAATTAATCTTTGCTCACAGAGCTATACGCGGAGTTGGCCTCTAACTAAATGGTGCGTAGCAAGAATTACTAATACTAGCGCACTTGGATTTATTTCAATAAGCAATCACGTAGCAAGCACTATGGCTTAGAATTTAACTACTAGCTGGTCAGGCAAATGTCGAATAGAATGACCGTGATCTGAGACTAAAAGCTCTCTCACACTGAGAGGTTTCTACCACTTGCTTAAATAGAACTTGGCTCCACTTCAAATTAGCATAAAGCTGAAAACGTGCGCTTCTTCTAACGGGAAGTTGAAACATGAGAAGAGATAGAAAGATTTAAATTTAAATAAAACTTTGTTAGTTTAACTAAAACCTTACACATATATTAATAACTGAGCCCAAGTTGGTAATATCAGTTGATTCATATTCAACTTTGAAATCTGGTATAAATAGAGAATTTTTCCTTCCTCCCTCCCATAGACTATAACTTTGACTAATTAGAGTTTGAAGAAGGTATACTTTATGTTTGAATCAAATTGAAATCTATTCTATCATAAAAATGTTGACTGATTAACTACTGTTCTGTACTGAAAATGAAATACATAAAATTAACATAGCTCTCTTTGCATAGTTACAAAATGGTTAAAAAATGATAAATAAACACTTAAGAGATTTTTATGCATACACATAATTAATATTAGATAGTAATTGCAATAATTTTCTAAGAATTGAAAACATCAGATTTCTAGAATAAGGTATTTTCCATCTATAGCAAGTTTTCCAATTAAATGGCAAGATAGACTAATAATTAAAGTTTTTTTCCCTACCAAGATTTGCTCCTTAAGATTAGTCTCAAATACATAGTAGATTTATTAACAGGATTTAACAGTATAGAAATAAACATTAAATTAGCCTTACCTGCAATGTGGTTCTATAGCATTTCAGTAAAAGAAATAATCTGTCCTTTAAATATAATAAAGCTCTTCTATTGAGATCAGAAAATTTTTCAAACATTGAACTGCTACACTCTTGCTTATTTCTAAGTACAATCTCCAGTTCTTCTACACATAAAAAAAATTTTTTTTTATCAAATTTAGATTTTAAAATATAGCAATTTTTATTTCAAACCAAGATTACCTACACACTAATAATAGACCTAATAAATAAATAACACTACTAAATAAAAAATAGTTTATAATTAAAATAAGTGAATTTATACCAATTTTTACATTGATTAACAAAATACTTCTTGCATCTTGTAAAAATCTAAGAAACTAAATTAATTAAATTGTATTGAGAAATCCATGTCTTTCCAGAGATTTTTAAACAAATGACTGTTCAGAGCATGATTTTTAATAAAGTTAACCATTTTAACACTATCTGGAAGCACAACATCTAACTCCACTGATATGTTTTTGGCCATAAGGGCCTCTCGATGTATCATGCAATGAGTAAATGTTATACATTCATAGCCACTTTCCTTAATTTTGGCTAGAAATCCAATTTTTTTCACCATCCATAGCTTTAGCACTATTTGTGCAAAATGCCAGCACAATTTTTCCATTGCAAACTTTCTTCAATGAAAAATTCATTAACTTTTTACAAAAGTCTGCTCTCTCCTTGTGTGTCCATCCAAAGAGCAACAAAACAAAAATTCCTCATGAATACATCTTTCAAAAATATATTTAACATATACTAATAATTGAGCCCAAGTTGGTAATATCAGTTGATTCATCCAACTGGATTGCAAACTTAGAACTAATTTTGAGCCTCGTTATTAATTGTTGATGTTGATCTTTATTAATTTCCAAAATTTTCTTTCAAACAGTATCAAACAGTATCGTTGGATATTGGAATTTTATGGATTTCATACCTGTACTTTTTGCCATGAACTATTTCGGACATCTTAATAGCACCCAGCAAGATTAGATTTCCTCCAATTGAATAGGTCTTTTTAATTTTGCAGTTAAATAAGACGCTTTATAAGATGCAAGTAAATAATTTTCATTCACAAAGTTCTCAAAGCCAAATTTTTGCTGATTTAGTGATTTCAAAAGTCATTCAAAATATTCTTTGGGTTTCTTGCAGTGTGCAGTACACTTTGTATTAAGACGCCGCTTTAATTTGTGGGATTTCATGCTTTCTGCAGCCACAACTTCTTTACAAATTAAGCATAATGGCTTTTCAATTCCATCATAATTACAAGAAGTAAAACCAAATTTCAAATACGATTCATCATATTTTCATATTTTTGGTATTTTAGCTGCGCCAGTGCTAGGTAACAGAGATGACTTTTTATTGTTTTTAGATAACTTATCTTCATTGTTTGTAGTTTTTTCATTTCGTTTACCTAAATTCAACCACTTATACATGATTCGTAAAAACATTTGGCAATACTTATTGTTGAGAAAACAAGGGTGGCTTGTTTAATAATTTAATAGATACTAACTATAATTTATAAAAATAAGTTATGTACTTACATATTAAATGCCAAAACAACAATGGTAAAAGCGACAGAATACTTGTTTTATTGGGACAGTAGCACCATACTTGGAGTAAAGGGACACTCAAACATGTGAAAACTATCCGCATAGAACGGCTGACCATCTGACACTGGCGAGATGCTGAACACGATGTTGAAGTCAGAGACGGCCCAGTGTGCATGTGTTGCCAAAACACTTGGATCTTGCATACAAAGAGCCTTTGACAAACTGACAGCACCACATGCAAAGCAAGTAAAATGAACATTTCTATCATAAAAAAAGTGTATCGAAAAGTTTTCGTTTTTTCTTTGTCTCGATTGTCTTATCTTCCATCTGTTTTCAGATACACTGTGTATATTTGGTAATCGTAAAATTATTACAATAAAATATATCAAAATTGCTAAAATTTTTGGCAACCCCCTGCTGCAGGTCCCGCTACTCCAATTGGAGTTAACGACCCACAGTTCAAGAAACTCTGTTTTAGTCCAAATGCCCTTTATAATGCGCTTGGGAAGTAACTCTATTAGCCTTATGCATATATTTTTTTTACTTCTTTATCATGATCCTCAGTTTTATAGTATTCTTAAGCATGTGCTTGTTTGTCATACAATTGATTTTGCTAAGATGATCCTCGAGAATATGCCACAAGTTTTCAAATGGATTTAAGTCAGGTGATTTTCTAGGCCAATCTAGAGCAATAATTTTATTTTCCAATATGAACCTTTTGATAGATTTTGAATTGCAATATGGAGCCAAGACATGATGAAATGCCCCTGCAAAGATTTTCAAGAATGGCATAATCCTATATTTTAAAATTTTTATATGATTTGATGAATTCATCGTTCCATCAACAAGAACTAGATTTCCAAAACCTTCTGCAATGAAAAAACCTCAAAATATTTGTTTTTGAGGATATTTTAAAGTTGTTGGATATGCTGAGGTCTTATTGACTCACCCATGATTTGTCTAGCAATGTTAGATAAAAAACCATAAACAACTAAATGAGTCTCATTGCTGAAAATAACTTTTTCTCCTCATTTGAGTTCCAAAATTTGTATTTATTGGCCTGCAGTAATTAAGTTGCTTCATTTGACACATCAAATTTGGTTTTTAATAGGCTTTCTCCCCTTTTGACAAGCAGCAAGAAGTCTATGCTGTGCATTTGAAGGATGAATATAAAATAAACCACAAATCTCTTTTAATGTTTTTGCTAGTTTTTTATTGGATAAATAATGCTATTTCAGAGTAGGAATTGATTAGATTTGAGTTGTTTTCCTTTTCTTTCCACATTTGCCCTTCCTTTCTGGATAATCCAATTTCCTTCTGACACCTCAGAATTCGAGAAATGCTCGATTTTCCAACATCGACCGCAGAAGGAATATTCATCAAAATCATGGATGTGTGATTGCTAAGTGCAATAATCTTTGCTCTCTTTCAAGGCATTACATCCATTTTTAATACACTAAAATGAAAGAATGCTAAATGTACTTAAAAAGTATGCAAAAGTAACTTCTTCTCAAAGAAAAAATTTAGAAATGGTGCAATAATCTTAATATATAGTCTAAACTAGATCTACGTAGCGGGAAAAAAAATCCAGATGATATTAAGGCAGATAAAACTGCTTTGAGGGAGTGGCTGGAGCCAGCAAGCAACCCACTTAAAATTTTGTGAAAAAATCACTTTCTCTTAATTTTTAATTCATTCCAGAAAACATCTCAAACAATAATTGACAGCATTTATTACTGTACCTCAGCTTGCTTTTCCTATTTGCTTATCGACAGAATTTTCTACGCAGTTAATATTTTGCTTTGCTCAGTGAATATATGCTATCATGATGTGCTAACCGAGCAAAGAATAGCAATAACATTTTGAAATAAAATGGCAATGAAGACATTTGAAATACTTCATAAAATATACAGGGGTCAAGCATTAACGTGATCTAATACTTTTCTATTAGTACAGATAATTTCAAGATAAAGATGTTGATGATGAACTCAGGAACAAGAGCCCTTTACAGTCTCAAACGGATAACATGGAAAAAAATTCAGCAATTGTTGCTGAAAAATATACCTTCAAATATAAAACATGTACCTTCAAATGAAAGTTGATTAGCTTAACAACAGTAAAGACACTGCTCATGAAATTGTTATGGATGATCTTAAAAAAAAGTTCTTCTTTTGTCCATGCATTGACTATAGCACAGAAAGAAGACAAAGTTCTGCATATCTTGATCTGATCCAAATAACAGACATCAATCCTGATTTTTTTTAAAACTAGAGATGAAATACAGTGCCTTGCTTATGATTCTGAGACAAAAAAAAATCTGCTAGAGTTAGAGAAGATTCACCGTTGTCACAGAATCTTCGAGTGTCTCATATAAAAACCATATTAATGATATTTTTTATTGGAAAAAGATAATTCACATGCAATTTATTCCTGAGAAATACACAGTTAACTCCATATTTTATAAAGATACAACAGACAGGCATTTAAAGAGAATTTAGTGTATTTGTTCTATTGTTTTCTTCAATTTTTAATTTTGTGCAAAACCAAATCCTAAAACTTTGAAGATGTACTGTGGATCTTAACAGCAAAAATGATAAGAAGTTAGCATTTCTAATGCTGAATACATTAACAACAACAAAAAAAAAATCATTCTATTATATTTAGTAAAATTTATACCTTTCAAATTTATTACTTTTTATTAGCAAAAAAACTGAAAACCTTTTTTTATATTTGATCCATCAAATATAAAAAAAAAATTATTACTATTTAGTGCTATGGAAGATTTCCTTTTTAATGCATGATTTACAGAATTGCAAAATCGAATATCAAACGTTCTCTTGGTTCAACACCTAATGATAAATGGCAGATTAGGAACATTTCAGCTTTTATCAGTTCTTTAACATTTGGAGCATATTAAGAAAAGAATACACGAAATTCTTGTACAAATTCCCCTGCCCAATGTTTTTAACTTTATTAAATCAATAAAGTAATTCAAAACCAATGCATAATAAATCAAATACAATTTATCCTGCAATAAATAATTATAAAATTTATCCATTTATAAAATATGCTCAATATGATTTAATATATGTTCAATAAAATATTATCTCAGCATGTATTGCTCTACTTTTAGTTCAAGCACTGAAAAAGGGATTTTTATTTTACTTTCTCTATATACATCACAATTTATTATGTTTTAAATTTCAGTAAAAAAGTGGATTGGATAGCTAATCTCACTATCATTAAAGAAATAACAAACAGCCATATTATTTTTAGTTTAATATAGGTATTATTACAAACACAAATTTCAAATGAGGACTATAATAATAAAAACGATGATACTCTGAATAGATGCATACACAGATTTTGGATAACTAAATACATCAAATAAAATTTTCAGAATAAAAAAAGAAAACTATAATGCACTGATTACTTCATCTATATCAGTTATTCAGTTGGATAAATTGATGGCTGAGAAACACTATTCTATATCTTACACAGAAATGAGCCAGTTTGATTACAGTGCTCTCTATGAAAACTAATTTGAAATAGGCAGTTTTATTAAAATTTAATTCTTTTAAACCAATATTACATATAATCTAACAGCTCCTAAATTATACGAATTAACATTAGTCGCCACCCAGACGGTATAGTGGTTAGGGAAGCCGGCCACGATTCCAAAGGGCCTGGGTTCGAATCCCAGAGAAGGCACGGCTGTAACTGTCTGTCCCTTCATAGGAGGCAAAGGTGGCCCACCTATTAGACGCCTCCTTAAAAAAGTGACTACCACTTCTGGCCTTAATAGTGGCCAAGCCAAAGTCGGCTTAGGGCCTGTCATTGGGGGGGGGGGAACATTAGTTTAAAATATTACCTTCTTTCATCACATTGATCTTCAAAAACATTAAGAGCTCTTCTGAGATGATTTTTCCTTTATGAATATAAAAATGATCAGATCTGAAAAATAAAATTTCCAAACAATATGACATTAAGTAATACTTCAGGAACAAATAATAATAATACTAATAATAATCACATAAAGCAAAAATATGGAAAATGAAAATAAATAAATACAAATACTCATGCATGATATAAGTAAAGCTCTCTAGCACATTCAGTATGAGGAGTGAAATGTTTGAGAGCTATTTAAAAAATCAAATTATGCCATGCAGGCATATTCTGAAATTTTTTACTACATTATTAGAACATTCAAGGATGAAAATAATTCCTTTTAAATATATGTTCTTGTTAAACAATATTACTAGAGATCTCTTTTTGCAAAACATAAACACAATTCCTTACAATTACATCTGAATAATTAACCAACAAACACCTACTTCAATAATAAATCATTCATCTTTCATCATACACAGATAATTTTAATAAACTGCATTTAATTACTAAATTAGTTAAGAGAAGCAATGATGCAATTAGCAAATGAATGATGAAAGAGATTGCTACATAAGATAACTAATACAAGATATAAGCCAACTCATATACATTACGGCATGAAAGGCATGTTAACACACATGCTTTGTAATGACACTGCTCATGAAATACAGTAATGGTATAATATAGCATTTTAGGATTCCATAATGAACAGAATAGTTTCTGTTTATATGTTTATATTAAGAGAATGTTATGAGGATACCAGAATGATAGTCTAGCATAAATCAAATGTGATGCTAAAAGACCTACAGTGGTGTAAGTATGTCAAGTACACTATTTTTAAAAAAATCTCAAAGGGTTCAGATTTTAAAATTTGCCAAAAAGAATTTCAAAATTTAATATGGTTTATCAGCAGAGATTATCAATAAAGATGGTCTAGGCGGAATAGTGAAACATTTTACAGGATACTAGATTAATATACATTTAAACTAACTTGGGAATGTTATACATCTTCTGCGTATTTGAAAAGTGAAAAATATATGATGTAATTCTATAAAAATATTTAACATTTTTAATTAGCTGTATTATGAATTAAATTTACTTTTAAATCAGATTCAAAATTTTATAAATAATAATTTTCTTAAGAATTGCATTTATTACCTTTGAATAGTTTAGTTTGTTCTTCAGTAACAAACAGATTAAATTTTAAAGATAAATATCTTACATTTTGTCGAATGGCAATGGACTCAAATGAAAAGTCAAACAATGAATTAAAATAAAACTATGCAAAATCGCATTTTGAGAACTCTTGGGCTAAAAATCATAATTCTTGTCAAATTTTCAGGCAGAAGCTCTTATATGTAGAAAATGTCAACATGATAATCTTAAAGTAAAAATTGTCATTGTTGTGAAAGTAGAAAAATTGAGGTAAGCACACAGAACCCAAGGTTTTAAAAGTTTTGATGAATCCCAAATATAGTTGGGGGACAACTACAAAGTACAGGAATGCTTAGCAGTTGGACAGTACTAAGGCAAAACTAAATAACACCATTTTAGATAACACTAATTTGGTACTACTTCTTTGCAACCAAACAAAAGATTTCATCAGCTAATTGGAAAGTTTCCAAAAATACATAACAATGTTCCCCTAGACACTCTCAGCACAGCTTCATAAGACCAAGCTTTATGCATGGTAACTTCAGTATTCTTCTGATAACATGTATGCACACACAGACATATACACATAAAAGAAAAGAGAGAAAGAGACTACTATGGATTCATGAAATATTTTACCGAATTCAGATGCAGTGATCAATAATTCATGTCACTGATGTTTAATTATAATAAAAATTTTCTGAAAAGTAATGTCACTTTAGAATGATAGATGGAAAATAGAGGCAAAAAGAAATGTTTAATGTCTTGGTCAATTAAATAATCAATAATCAGTTATAATCAATAATCTGTCATCTTGGAACAAAATGCTCAAGACTTCCTTTAAAAGTGAAAGATATTTTGGATGTAAAAGAAAAGCGAGGTCTAAGGCACTTATTTAGACTCCACTAAAATTATAGAACAATGCCCACCACAGAAAGTACTCTAAAGACTGGTGCTGTGACTGCCGATTTGGCCGTTAGGCAGTGCTGAAGTAAATGCTTGATTTTGCATATTTTTGTGGCAACCCTGTTGCACTCTGATCTGTAGAACTGTTACAAGAACCGACTGAGTCGGTAATAATGATTCTGAACTCTCGTTCTGAGAGTAATTCTAAAATAGCTAATGTTGTAAATAAACTTGTAAATAGTTTTAGTTCGTATGCTGATTTATTCACGTACTGAAATGCTTTTATTGAACCGTGTTTTGAATCCAATAAGAATTGTGACTAACCTGCTTGGAAGTGCAAATGGTGCTTTATTTCTTTGGCTACAATGCGACAGGATGTTTGAATTGAAAGTTCGGAATATAAAATTTATCAAGTAAGCACATGCTTATTTATACCTTGACATATTTCGATATATAGTATAGACGTAATGGATACTCTTGATAAATTGAAGCGAAAACGCACAGTTTTGCGTACCGCTACTAGAAAAATGTTAATGAAAATTGAAGCAATTTTAACTGAAACGTCAGAAATGACTCATGAACAAAAAATTGATCAGTTAAGAGTTCTTAAAGAGCAATTAATTGAAAAGTATGATGGTCTTAAACAACTGAGTTGTGAAATCGAAAGTGGTTTAACCCTTGAAGATATTGAATCTGAAACTGAAGTTGTTGAAGATTATAACGAAAAAATTATTGAATGGAAAAATAGAATTACACAGTATTTAGATAAAAATTTGAACTCTAACCCTCAAATTAATTCTAATGATTTGAGTGTTTTAAGTAGTGAAAATAGTGTTTCTAGTAACAATACTGAATCTAAATTTATGAAGCTTCCAAAGCTTACAATCAAAAAATATTATGGTGATTCTTGCTTATGGCTTGAGTTTTGGAGCCAATTTTCGAATGCTATAGATAGTAATGAGCATTTGACGACACTTGATAAATTTTGCTATTTGAAATCAATGCTTGGTGGAAGTGCAGCTAATGCTGTATCTGGGTTTTCGTTAACTAACGAAAATTATAGTTCTACTATTGCCCTTCTGAAAGAACGGTTTGGTAGAACTGATGTCGTTATTAACGCCCATATGAATAAGCTTTTAAATCTCAATCCAGTAAAAAATTCTTCTAACTTAAGAGCTTTGAGGGAACTCTATGACAATTGTGAAATTCAGATTCATAATTTAAACTCTTTACGGGTTGCATCTGGAAGTTATGGTCATTTATTATGCCCAATTTTACTTAAGTTGATTCCACCAGATATTGCTTTATAATTTAATAGAAGGTGTGCCAAAAGTCCAGACTGGGATATCAATAAATTAATCACCTTTATTAAAGAAGAAATAGAATCGCGTGAAGTTACAATGGATTTGAATAGTTCCGTAAGGATATCGCATGATAAACCAGAAAAATATAGACACCAAAATTTTAAACATAATATTCCTATAGCATCTGCTTTGTCAACTAGTGTTAAGAATAACTGTTTCTTTTGCAGCAGTTCAGAACATAATACTAATTTCTGTGAATCGCTTTCGATTCCTGAGAAGCATAAAAAATTAAAGAACAATGGTAGGTGTTTTGTGTGCTTTAGGAAATTCCATATTGCTGCAAAGTGTAAATTTCTAAATGAGTCTTGCAAAATAAGCAGCAGTAAGTTTCATATGTTTCGATATGCATGAAATCAAATAAAAAGTCCCCTGAAGTTCCTAAAAATGAAAGTGACACCATAGTAACTTCCGTTTCTCAATGTGAGATTAAAAACTCAGATTTATTTAATGAAAGCAAACATGTTGCATAAAAATATCATGCAATTTAAAGTCAAAATTTGCTTTGTGTCTTTTTGACAGTGGCAGTCAACCAAAAGAATACTTAAAACCAAAGAATTACCAAAGAATACCAAATTATTACCAAAGAATTAACATCATACTTAAAACCCCCAGTTGTAAGAAAGGAAAAATTGCAAGTATACTCTTTCGGTGTGCTTAAAGCAAAACAAAAAATTTATGACATGGTCAAGGTTACCTTACAGAATGTGAAAATTCCCGAACGAAACATATGCATTGAGGCATTGGTGACAGACATGATTTTTACCGTGATGATTTATCAGCCTAGACTAAACACAGATGTCAAAAGCAAATTAAAGAGATACGAGTTGTCTAATTGGAATACATTTATGCGGCTTTTGAGTGCAGTTATTGATAGGCGCCAATTATCTCTGGCAAATAAACATTCCTGGAACAGCAGAAAAAATAACAAAATCGCTATTTGTGTGTGAAAGCTTATTTGGATGTACATATATAACGATGAAAAGGGAAAAAATAAAGACGCATCCATTTTCAAGTTATCTGTTGAAAATGCCGAACAGGAAGATTTAAAAAAATTATGGGACCTTGAAGCAATTGGTATTAGAGACGATGAATTTTCAAAAATAGATAATGAAATCATTAATAAATTTGAAAACGATTTAAAATTCATTAATAACAGATATGAAGCGAAATTATTGTGGAAGGACAGTAAAGAAGGGTTGGGGACTAGCGAAGAATCGTTTCTTTGAATTAAATCGTAAGCTCGAGAAAAATGATGATCTTCTCCATTAGTATAAAGACATTGTTACTGAACAAAAGGGAAATAACATAGTTGAAGAATGTTCAGATAATGACGTTGAGAACGGTTATTTCATGTCGCATAGACCCGTTACGAGGGTTGACAAATCCACCACTAAAGTGAGGATGGTCTTTGATGCTTCTTCAAAAGAAAATCAGTTTAAATCTTTAAATGATTGTTTATGGCCAGGGCCCAATTTAAACCCAAACATTTTAGATATTATCATCAATTTCCGAAAACATGAAATGGCTTTCTGCGCGGATCTAGAGAAAGCTTTTCTCCAAATTGGCTTAACGCCAGAAGACGGAAATTATTTAAAATTTTTGTGGTTTGATGATAAGTTGACTTATTCAAAATTGTAAGATTTATGCGTGTACCATTCGGTGTTACCTGTAGCCCCTTCATTATAGCTGCTACTATCAAATGTCATATTCAGAAGTATAAGAAAGAGCATTATAAAGTTTATGAAATGTTAGATACATTCCTGTATGTTGATGATTTAATTTCCGGTTCAAATTCTGATGAAGAGGCGTACTATTTATCTTCTACTGCCGCTAAAATTCTTAAAGATGCTGGGATGCATTTACGAAAATTTAACTCTAATTTTATGAAACTAAGGGAAATGTGGAAAGAAAATATGTTATGCAGTGAACAAGAAAATTCTGACCTCCATTTAAAAGTTTTAGGAATATTATGGAATACCGATTCTGATACCTTTCAACTGGAGGCTCAGCCTCTCATAGATATCCTAGAGAGTATCAAATCTACAAAGCGTTGTGTTTTAAAGACTATGTTAAAGGTATATGATCCCGTAGGGTTTATATCTCCATTCACCATACGAATTAAAAGCTTATTGCAAGAAATTCGGAAAAGAGGTTTGGCCTGGAATGATGATTTACCCCTAGATTTGGAAAATGAATGGAAAGACTGATGCTCTGAAATGGAATATCTTAAGAGATTTGAGATACCTAGAAAGTATTTCCAACAAATGATGAATTTGGTAAAAGATCAGGTACAAATCCACATTTTCTGTGATGCTAGTCCTAAGGCATTTGGTGCAGTAGCCTATTTTAGGTACTTCACCAAAGATAATGAAATTAAAACAAGTTTCATCTGGGCAGAAAGTAGAGTCTCTCCTATGAAACGAATAACGCTTCCCTGATTAGAATTAATGGGAGCCTCAATTGCCGCAACGATGTCTAAAACTTTAAAGATAGCACTAGACTTTAACAATGCGAAGATGAAATTTTGGGCAGACTCAACAATAACGCTTCATTGGATAAAAGGATCTGCTACGAATTGGAAGCCCTTTGTTTCCAACAGAGTCAGAGAAATTCAATCCCTAACGGATCCTGAAAATTGGAACTATTGTAGCGGAAAAGAAAATCCAGCTGATTTAGTGACGCGAGGTGAAAAGCTGATAACACTTATAAGAAATAACGTCTGGTGGCAAGGTCCAGTTTTTATCACTTCACGAACATTCATGGCTGTCAGAATTAGTTACTGAATTAAGCGAAGACGCGCTAATTGAAAGAAAGTTGAAACCTCAAATTACTCGATTATGTTGTACCATAACACCGGAAACAATTTTAGACGTTGAGAAGTTTAGCAGTCTCAAAAGACTTTACCGTATCACGGCATGGATAATGCACTTTATGCATAATTCAAATAAAAGAAACTCTAAGATATGCGGTCTATTGACAGCTTCAGAACTGGATAATCAGAAATGTATTGTATTAAATGTACACAAGAATAGGAATTTAACGTTGAAATAAACCAACTAAAATGTGGAAAATCTATCATTAAGGAATTAAATTTATATAACCTTAATCCCGAATTAGATAAAAATGGATTGCTTGTGCTGAAAGGTAGACTACAATTCTCTGAATTCAAAGAACGAGAAAAACACCCATGGATACTTCCTGACAAATCTAAATTTGTCAAGCTGTTGATTATGGATACCCATGAGAGATTATATCATTTTGGAGTAGCTACTACATTATCACATCTTCGACAGAAATATTTTATCATCAAAGGAAGAAGATGTGTGAAATCGGTTCTGAAAACTTGCTTAATTTGTAAAAGATTTAATGCTACTCCAGGTAAGGAAGTAGTAGCACCACTACCTAAAGATAGGATTATAGAAACTCTGCCATTTAATACAACTTAGATTTTGCCATTTGAAACAACTGGCTTAGATTTTGCTGGACTGTTTTATATCAAAACTCCATCTGGTCCAGAAAAGGCTTATATTTTAGTATTTACTTGTGCAGTTATTAGGGCTGTACATCTAGAATTGGTAACAAATTTGAACACTGACACCTTCATTCTAGCTCTTCAAAGGTTCGTTGCGCGAAGAGGACTTTGTAAAATAATTTACAGTGATAACGCAAAAACATTTATCAAAGCTGATTCAGTACTAAAAGAAGTTTGGAAGAACATTTCAAAGGAAGAAGTTCTAGATAATTTCTCGAGAAATAAAATCACATGGAAATTTATTGTGCCTAGAGCCTTGGGTTTTGGGGTCTTGGTGGGTCTTGGTGGGACTTGTCTTACGTTTGAAGAAATGGAAACGATGTTGGCTGAAATTGAGGCAGTTATCAACTCTCGACCATTGTGTTATATCTACGAACAGCCTTCCAAACCAGAGCCTTTAACTCCAGCCCATTTTTTAGTAGGAAAATGACTAACATCATTGCCTCATGGATTGCCTGTAATCACTGGATCTGAATCCAACAGAAGGATGCTTCCAAAAAAATTAAAATATTGACAGCAAGCCAATAACCATTTTTGGAAACACTGGAGAAAAGAATATCTGTTAGAACTCCACTACCAAAGCATCTTTGGAAGTACGGATGTATTAAAGAGCTGTGTTTGGGACGTGGTTCAAAAGTTAGATCCTGTGTGCTTCAAGCACCAAAAGGAATTATAAAGAGACCCATTCAGTTACTATATAAATTTGAACTGGACTTAATAGACTAATATTTGAATGGACAGTCATAAAATTATTTGCATTTTTTTCATTTATTCATATAATTCCTTTATTATTTTTATTATTATAGATTCCCACCTTAGATTGTATTTAGAATTTGAATATTGCTTGTCTACTGTATGTAAGTATAATTTCGTATTTTATTTTTGTCCAAGAATTTGAAATGCTTGCCTACTTTGAAAGCGTTTAAATACCTAAGTATTAATTCAGTTTATTATATTTTGAATTAATTATTTTCTTTTAATGATGATGAACAACAGTGATTGTTCATCCGGGGGCAGTGTGCCGATTTGGCCGTTAGGCAGCTCTGAAGTAAATGCTTGATTTTGCATATTTTTGTGGCAATCCTGTTGCACTCTGATCTGTAGAACTGTTACAAGAACCGACTGAGTCGATAATAATGATTCTGAACTCTCGTTCTGAGAGTAATTCTAAAATAGCTAATGTTGTAAATAAACTTGTAAATAGTTTTAGTTTGTGTGCTGATTTATTCACGTAGTGAAGTGCTTTTATTGAACCATGTTTTGAATCCGATAAGAATTGTGACTAACCTGCTTGGAAATGCAAATGGTGCTTCAACTGGAATACATGATAATCTACTGAAACAATGTTAATTACACATAGCATAGATGGGACAAATTTTTCCTGCCTAATTCTCTAATCTTTTGGTGGATCATTCACACTGCATGTAACTTCAGCTATGAAGCAAATTAAACCCTTTTTCTGTTGATCAGCATTAGATGCTTAAGATGAGAAGTTTGATTCAAATGATAAAGTTCTTGGCAATAAAGGTCTGTATAGTACAACTAAGTCTCAATACCTCCAAGTAAATTAGGCCCTCTATATCCCATAACACACAAAGCAAAGCCTTTTAAGGCTTTATTCCTGGTTTATATGTTGTAACAGGTATTAGACCTAGTGAAAGTTATAAGCGCTTCATGTGAACAATCCATTTCTCATCTCAAGACACAATTAAAAAAAATGACATTGCTTCCCCCTGGCCACTAAACACGAAATTGCAGATGAAGAAATATTGAACTTTTATGTCTACTGTGAGTTTATGTGGTCTGGATTAACCACTGAATAAATCAAGGAAAGAAGACACTACAAAAAGGTACTTAGGGACTCAAAGAGATGGAGCACCACAAATATTTCCCATTGCCTGTTTTAGTTTGGAAAGGATGGTACATCTAAACTAAGAGGGAAGAAACAGGGGAAAAGCAGGCACAAATGTATGTAGCATACATTTTCTCAGCACCAAAATCTCTTTAAGTGCTCAGGTTTTCTAAAAGTCTGAATAAACTCTATTCAGTTTTGAATGTGGTTCTAAAATATCTTGTTGTCTGATTTATCATAGGTACTCTTGCATAGTTACTCAGTTCAGTATTTAATTCTATGATGGTCTGACAGGGATCTGCTTCAATAACTGATGGCAAAAGCTCATTATCCAGTTCCACTGCTGTACCTGAATAAAGAGTACTCTTAAGCTTGAAATTCTGTATGCAGAATTAAGCAAACTGCCACTAGCACTTATAGACATGTAACATATTTGAGTATGCAGTATATATGTCACAAGTGGCAGAATTTCTTGATTATGAAACAAGAAGATGGTTTTCTTCAGACTTTTGTTACTCATCTTGCTCAGACCATACGCAAAGGAAAATGCATGTGAAATTTTATAGCAGAACATCTCTTTTGCTGTACATATGATTATTCCACTTTGTCACTGCTGGATTGCTTAGTTTAACACTTTTGAAATAACATCACATAAAAATAATGTTATTTTTCAGTCATCCCAGTATATGGCAAGTATTTAATATATGCTGTCAACCATCACATATTGACCTACACATGCCACCCATCACAATCCTGCTAGTGCTCCAACATGGTAGTGTCTTATAAAGTCTTGCCATGTTGAATGCATTGTTCATGGTCAGTCCTCCATTTCTCTTACTGCAGTACAAAGCTATTTTTTTATATGGGGTCACATGGAAAATTCTGCTTTTCTTTTTAAATAATAAATACAAATGAAGCAGCATAAAAATGTAAGAAAATTGCATTAAATCACGTAAGTACAATTTTGTTCTATGACTTCTTGTCATCTTGTGGGCAGAAAAATTTCTTTTTTAAAAACATTTATTTGCAAAGAAGTTATCAAGCTGCTGTCAAACTGTCTCCAAAGACTGACAACTCCAGGTCATTTAGAGAATTTTTAAGTGTCCTGAAAAGATGAAAATCAAATGGTCAATTCTGGTATATATGGGGACGATAAACATCCCAGCATACTCAATAAGTCTTTGTCTGATGTTCATAAAGATGTGAGGCTGAGCATTGTTCTCATAGAAGATAACATCTCAATGATTGTTAGTTCTGGGTACTTTCCTGAAATTTCTGCCATTAGAATTGCCGTTTTGAAAAAACTTTTTGAATTTATTGGCTGATTCGGTCGATTCATAATGTACGATTCCTTCATAATCTAACCATACACGGAGGATGCAACACCTTGTAAGTGTTATCGAAGAAGGTTCATTTAACTTATTCCATGATCTTTTTCTTGTACAGTATCCACTTCTTGTCTTCACTGATGAGCTGCTTAAAAAAAGGCTTTTTTATTTTGTTTCAGAAAACAATCACATGCTGAAATTTGAGTAAACATATTCTGCTTCATTAAAATATATATATGACAGCTGTTTACACACCTAGTCTTCTTCAAATGATTATGTACTATACTTCTGGGATGATTTACTCTGACTGATGGTTCCTGAAGTGCATAATGCGATTTTTCAAATACAACTTCTTTCAACAATCTTTGTTTGTCAAGGATGGTCTTCCAAAATTAGCATCAGCTTCGAGGCTGAAATTTCTACACCTCTCAAACCCTTTTCAAACTATGTCATCAGACACGTGTCCATATAACAGGCAAATTCTAAGAGCAGAATGACTAGCTTTATTCCTCTTTTAAAATAAAACAGCATAACATGATGAAAATAAACTTTAAGGTTCTCTATTCTTAGTACTGCACTGTGATAAAAGTTAGGCCACAACACATGCTAGAAATACGCAATGTACAGAAAAGGCCACAAAATGGCTAGAAGATCTCTAGATTATAAGTCTCTCTGGGATACAATAAATAGACAAGTAGATACATCACCCACAAACTGCACCTGAGCTAGGTGTCCATGTGTAATGCATTAAATGCACTGATACTTTTACACAGCTTGCCAGATGCTTGTATTAGTATTTAAGGAGTTACATCCTATTATAGTGATGAAAGTTTCTGTTGTCTTTTTCATTTATATGTCTGTTACTGAAGTTTCTCTTATCTGCGATTTTTCAGAGTTACAATTAGTGTCTTCACTTCTTTTGCATTATATTTTAATTTAAAACATTATCCATATGCTTCATCATCTATTAGTAATTTAACTTTCATATCAAAGTCTACATAAGTATATGTACACATATATATAGAAAGAGATAGAATAATTAAAAAATATCTGGCAAAAATGTACAAAAGCAAACCGAGGGGATCAAAATAAGACTTTGTAATGCAAGGTGTGTGCATAAATGATGAGCATAAGTGGTACTAAGTGCTGCTGAGCAATAGGTAAAGAATTCTGCTAGAGTAAATCATCATGTCTCATACAGATTTTGAGTGATATGCATCACTACATGAATGCAGTCAACATGCATTTTATCTATGAGGCTACAGATAGAAATGAAGCAGCTGCTCAATGGAGTAGCTTGGGAATCATTCTCCATACATCCTTTAAATAATTGCAACCCCACACATGAAATTCATATTGGTGAGCTCTATATTCATGTAGCAATGCATACAACTTAAAAAGCATGTACAGAATAACGATTTATACTAAGAGAACACTTTTATTATTATTGAAATTCACCCTGTTTCACCTCAATGTGTAACATCAGCATACACATTCCACTATTTATTTTGACCATCCTATATAATATTTTTAAATATTTCTGTGTGTATATATAGATATAATTAACAACTAAACTAAACTAAATTCGTCAGCACAAACAGCCCTTAGAGAGCCATGGCTGGCAGTGCACTGATATCTGCTTTGTAGACCATGGGCTCCAAGGTGCTTGTGCATTTTTGCCTGGACAAGTGGTTAGCCAGTCTCAGGACCCCCGGTGTTTAGTCCCCAAGCAAATTTGGTACTCATTTTACTGACCCCTCCCCTCAAGCGATGAAAGGCTGAGTCAACCGTGCCCAGCCCGAGGATCGAATCCCAGATCTGTGGTGCTACTGCACGACGAGCTAGCCACTGGACCACCAACTCCCTATAATTTACAACTATTATAAAATAATTAGCACATAAAATAATAAATTCTACCACTTAAACAGTTTAGATGAGAAATTTATTAATTTTACAAAATAATTCTTTTTACTAGAAAAAATTGTATTATCCTGTAAAGATTAATTTTGAAATGATGCATTTTAGACAGATTTATAACAAGCAGTTACTATTTAGGGACAAAATGGGAAAATAGCCAAATTAAAATGGAGATTAAAGGAGATATTGCAATTAAAGTCGGAATTTTGATTCACATACTTTTTATCTTATATATACTATATATATGTAAATAAAAAAGTACGGAGCTAGACTCTTATAATTTGAAATTCTTTAACAACCAGCAAATATGTCTCCAGTAATTAGCCTAACCTACATCTTGTTTTTATCATCTAAATGTTTTCATAATATTTCTACCAGAGTTTTCACTTCTTGTATAGGTAAATACATTATAAAAGATCTCTTGCAAAATAGCTTTCTAAAGGAAAAGTCTGAATGAGTTATTAATAATATTTGAAAAACAATATATGCATATTTAAAGTCATTATAAAAACTAAGGAGAATAAAATGCATGAACTCACAAATTAATATTCATGATTTGACACAACTCTGTTTTTGGCACGGAAAGAGGATCAGATTTGCTTATCCCTGTAAAAAACACATTCTTAAAAAAATATAGACAACATTAATCACAATTCTAATAAGGAAAAAAAACTTTTTTTAAAAAAATACAACAAACTGCAAGAAAGAAATCTGGAAATTTTACCCAATTTAATTTCAACAGCATCATTTTCATTGTCAAGATAAACAAATCCATTATGGGTAAAAAATTCAGCATTAGTTCTTGGACCATAAAACATACAAACCTAAATAAAAAAAAATGAGTGTATAAAAATAAAAATAAAAATTTTAATTCATAAGTTTACATGGTACTTCCTTGTTAAGTGGCCACTGTACTTAGTCACCAAAACAGGCAAACTTAATTGCCCAATCCAAAATGTTCAAATTTCAAATGCCACCATTTTGGTTTTACAATAAAATACCATTTTCATTTATATTTTACTCCTCACTTCAATCCTGTTCTGAAGAAGTAGATATACCATGCATTTTAGAAGACACAACAAGTAATGAGGTAAAGAGATTGGCAAGAAGATTAGTTGACAACAAATACATCCCACTTTGGATATCTCTTCCAATACATTTGTAAATCTGCAGCCAGCCATATGCAAAAGGAAATAATCTAATTAACAAAGCAATATGTCTATTATAGCAAAACAATATGTCTATTAAGTTAATATAAATTCCTAGGAGTTATGAAGTCTAGTCTGATACTTATATTTTATTTGAAGTACAAACCTCTTTGACTTTTATTCCTTACTTTTAATATTTTGACATTGAATTATCAATATTTATACTGTGTTCTTAAGATCTCAATCTCATGAATTTCAGCAAATCATTACTGTAGCATTGCAATTTCAGGTTTTATCACAGTAAAACGTGAAAACTAGCATCACATATTTCATATTTTGCTGTTTGTCACTGCCATAGAACAAACGTTGCCAATTCTTTGTTTACTTTGGCAGTGCACATGGTATTGTACATTACCCACTATTACTATGTCACTCTCAAGACCTGATAAGTAGAGAAAAGTGGATTTTGAATGCTGAAGTTCTAAAGCAGGGTGTGAATTATTTTAGACACTATACAATTAAATGATAAAGTGTTATGTTTATAATGTAATGATACAATAGCTGTGCTAAATGAGTACAATATACATCATCATCACCAGATTAAGTACTCAACACAATTTCAAAATTGCCAGAAAATGAACACTCGCTAAACTGGAAAGTTTAAAACACAGTTTATCATAGCGTAATTTATTCATAAAAGTGAAAAATTATAAAGAAGCACTAACTGAAGTCAGCTTACAAATAGCTCAATTATTAGCTCAGAAACGGAAACAATTTATGGATAATGACTTAATTAAATAATGTTTGTTTGTGGTATCCAAAGAAATGTGCCCACAGAATGTTTTTTTTTTTTTTTTTAAATCTGTCATCTTTCAGTGAGTACAACACTTAAAAATGTTGAGGACATCAGAATCACATCAAGAGTCAATTAAAAGACAATAAAAAAATTTCATTTGCTGTTGATGAATCAACATATAATTATCGATACTACCCAATTGCTGCTGTTAATTTGAGGGGTCAATATTGAGTTTGAAGTGACTGAAAAATTAGCTTCTATGAATAGTCTGCATGAAACACTTACAGCAAAAGATATCTTCAAGGAAGTCGAGAAAAAACTATCATAGTATATTTTGCAATGGAATCAGTTACAATGTATCACAAGTGATGATAGAAAAAATATGTGTGGAACAGGAAAAGGATAAGTTGGATGAATTTTTAAGGCTTGTGAAGAAGCTAAGATTCATTTATGATTTTATAAAACATATACATATCATCTTCCCAAAGCAGAAATTTAACTTTTATGCTTCCATGCCTGTATGCATTTTACAGCATTATTTCGTGCAACATATCAAGTACATAAATTTAGACATTAATCATAATTTGATAAGATTTTAAAACAGATGGTGTTCAATCACTTAATTTTCAAAAGAACTGATAAAACACCATAAAAATTGAATGTAATTAGAAGTAACAGTAATTACCAATTATTTTACTTACTTCTTCACCTTTCAGAAACTGTTGACATGCATATGAAATTAAACTATCTTGTTCTAAATTAAAATCTGTAGAAAGCTAAAAGAAAAAATATTTTTTAAGTTAGAAAACATTCAGTTGCATGAAATCAATACAAATCATTGATAATTGATATCTAAATTTAATATTGCACTCTTAAAGAAATTCAGGTGCTTCCTCTTTAAAGCAGCCACAGCAAATTTAGTAAATTTTGGCCAAAACTGGCAACATTAAAATTAATTTGGGGAAAATTAGAAAACACCACGGCAATCTTCAATAAAGGAAAATTCCCAGTATGCAGGGAAAAGTAGCGTTTATTTATTATTTTTATGGAAGCCATAGCACAGTAATTGCTGCTGTTGTAGAATCCAATATTTTCTCTCATCCTACATATTGCCATCATGTAAAATCTAACTGCTTAACCCTTTGATGCACGGTGGTCGTGCCCTGAAACCACCAAGTTTCGAGTATTTTTCTCCTCTTCTTTCCAAAAATTTTGAGTGAAAACCGATTATTATGATTGATTACTGATCTTTTACCTATAAATAACACAAAATGACTGCAGAATCATACGTTTTTTAGGTCTTAGTACCAAATTGAATGCCTTTTAAAATTTGTTTTCAAGAGACAAAATAACTTCCTTTTATTAATATAAAAAACTTTAAATTTCAAAATTTATTCATCACACATCATTATTTCTATTGTAAACAATAAAAAATAGCAATAATTAAACTGCATATATAAAAAACCTACATACGAGGGTTGGAACTTTAATAGTGTCAACTATTTATTTACAAGGAATACAAAAGTGATTCATGTCACTATGTTTTACAGTCCTTCAATATAGTCGCCAGCATTGTGTACAACCCATTTCCAATGATGTAGAAGTTGCAGAATACCTGTAGCAGCACCTGTTTTGTTGATAGTTTGAATGGACCAGTCTACTGCCGCAAGAATCTCAGGAACAGTTTGGAAGCGAGTGCCACGAAATGGTTCCTTCAACTTAGGAATTAAGTCATAGTCACAAGGGCTTAGATCTGGGGAGTATGGTGGATGGTAAAGCACTTCCCAGCCCCATCGCTTGAACAAATCAGTCACAGCTTGCGCTGCATGCGGCCGAGCATTGTCATGCAAAATGAGAGGAGCGTTCTGCAGAAAGTGTCGTCCTTTTTTTCTCAAAGCTGGTCGGAGATTGTGCTCCAAAAATGAGCAGTAATACTGCGCAGTGACGGTCTGCTGTGGGGGAACGGTATGCATTAGGATGACACCCTCACAGTCGTACACGAGAATCACCATAACTTTCACATTGCTGGGGTTCTGACGAAATTTCGAACGTCGTGGTGACCCGTGATGACGCCATTCGTTTGATTGGCGTTTCAGTTCTGGCTGGTATGATCGGGCCCAAGTCTCATCCAGCGTAATGATACGGCGTAAAAAAGCATCTCCTTC
>KK120794.1:126036-141857 GCA_000611955.2 Stegodyphus mimosarum
CTACATGTCATTTTAACATTTTTTGCAGTTATTTGTTTATATATCAAGAGAGGTGACAAAATCTGATACCTCTCAGGCAGCAAAAACTCTAGTTACACTGCCTTCAAAAATCACTGCCATAGCCATTCTTCTACTTGAATAACTTCCTAGTTCCGCTGTTTAGCCGTGATTAACATGCATTTCACATGCTGTTTTCTGGCTGTCATGAGGTGTGTGCCGCGATGATGCTGGAGATAGAGTGAATACCTAACGCTGTGTTAAGACAGCTAAGCAGATGGGGATGAATATTTTCCTATCTATATTTTCCTAAGGGGGAGTAGACATTTCATCACTTTAGTAGCTTTGCTTTTAACATGATTGATATGAGTTGTCCAGGTGAGTTGGTCATTGAAAATAACTCCCAGATATCTGGCTTGTGTTAAGATTGGTACAGGTTCATCAAATTAAATTAGGTCATTTCAGGTATCAAATTTTCTTTCTCCTGATGATGAGAAAATTTGATTTGGTAACATTGATACAAATTTTCCAGAATTAACACCATTTTTCAATGTTCGGAATGCAGGTTTGAAGTTTTTTAGTCCCATGATTGACATTAGCTGAAGTTACTACCAAGGCAGTATCATCCGCATAGCAGGCAAGTATGGAACAGTTACTTAGATGGGGTTTGGGGAAAACCATGACATAGAAAAGGTAAAGTATGCGGCCAATTACCGAACATTGCCGAAGTCTAATCTGAATATTCCTGGATGTTGAGACTGTGTTTTCCACTCATACTTGAAAGATCCTGTTTGTAATGAATGAAAAAGTCAGTAGAATAAGTTCTTGTTCAAAGACGAGATCACTAAGCTTTGTGATTAATCCATCATGCCAGATGGGTCGAATGCTTTCGCCATGTCTAGCATGAAGATAGCAACATTCAGTTTGGAGTGTAGTGCAGCACCAATAAATTCAGTAATCCGGGTGAGCTGCTTTGTCGTTGAGAGATGTTCTCTGAAACCAAACTGTTCTGGGGGAAGTTCACCGAGATGTGTTTTCATGCGGGTAAGAATAACCCTTTCGAAAATCTTGGCAAGTCCAGGTAGAAAGCTGATCAGCCTATATCCTTCCAGTGTTGCATGATTTTTTGCCCAGTTTGGGGATAATGATGATTTTGGCAGCTTTCCATTGCAATGGGAAGTATGAGCAGATCAGAAAGGCATTCATGATGCTAACAATTCTGCATGTGACATATTTTGGGAAATTTTTAATGGCTTGATTAGTCATCCTATCAATGTTGGGTGGTTTTTGAACTCTTAGATTCTTGATATGTTCCTGAACTTCGGCTGCAGAAGTAAGTTTCATGTGTTTTCATGAGATTTTTAGCACATGGAGTGTTAAGCCAATCATAAAACTTGAACAGTGTCACGAGTTCAAATTCGGGGTCTGACGGCCAATCATTTGTCGTGAACTGTGACATCTTTCTAGCTGTGTGGCGAAGATATCAGCTTTTTCCTGTTTTGATGTTGTAACATGATTTTGATAATGCTGTGGCTGGTTCGTGGAATAACAGGTCTTGAGATTTTTAATTAAAGACCAAAATGTTCCATCACGTAAATCCAAATTTAACAATTTATTCTGCTACAGTTCTTCCTTGTGTTGTTTTATGAGCACCTTGTGTTGTTTTATGATGATATTTCTTTGTTTAGTCGGATGATTTCTCGCTTAAGATTTCGGTCTCAGGTGAGATGGAAAGTCTTTCTCAGTTTGTTTCTAAGCTTCATCTTGTTGCAGATGTTGTTAGGTAATTTGAAGATCTTGTCTCTGTTGATTATGATTTGGCTGGCTTCGTCGATAGCGTCTTGAATGTTGCTAGCAAGACTTTTGACAGCTGAATCAATACCAGATTTGGTGCTAAGGTTAGTGAAGTTGAGGGTGCGATTTTTCATTACGTTTTCAAATAACATCCAGTCTGTTATTTTCTTAGTGTTGTTGACAATAGGTTTGGGTATACCTAGTACTGCAATAATAGGGAGATGATCAGAAGAAAGTTCACGTTTAACAGTAAGGGACATAGGAATAGTGGTGGTGGAAAGAATTAAGTCCAAAATATCAGATTTTTCCACTCTCGTCAGTCTGTACATGTACTCCTCAGGTGTATGAAGAGTGACAGGATATAATTGTGCAAAGTTTTTTCATTGATATTGCTTCTACGGCAATGCCATGCAACATGCTTGGAGTTCAAATATCTGGCCACTACGGTGACGAATCTGTTGGCAGTTAGAGAGCTTAAAAAGCTTTCACTGATTTGGTTCTGTAGAGGGTTGTAGATAGCGGGAAAATGAATGTCTTTGTAGGTGGGTAGCATTACACACACTGTCACTAGCTCGCAGTTATAGTCCGTACTGCATTTTAATGGGGCAGGAATTGAAATTTCTCTTTACACAAATCATTGCCCCCCCTTCACCGTGGCTAGTGCAATCACATTGGTATTGTCCGTAGTTTGGGATACCAAGTCCTTGGCATGCTTTTGCATGTGTCTCAATGATGATTCCAATGTCAATATCGTGTTCATTGAGAAAATGCTACACCGTTAGCATTCTAGACTGCTAAGAGGGTTGGAACACTTGAGTGAAGGTCCACTTGAGTCCATGGACAGTCTTTAAATCAGCAGATTCCTGCATAGATGGATTAATTCCTGAGGTTGTTTGTTGAGAGAATTGAATTTTGTATCATGGAGAGAAGTAGCTAACATGGAGAGAAGTTGGCTAACACGTTTCGCCTCATTTATGGATTCTGGTGATAGGCCAGTGGCGAGAGCTTGAGAGTATGATTTGTTTAGCACAAATCAATCAGCACAGGATTTAGTTGGGATTGGAGTTTTCTTTTTCAAGAATTTATCACAGCCTCAGAAGTTGGCAGCATGTCCAATTTCTTGGCAACTGGTACACTTTGGTGGTTTATTTTTGTCTTTGGTACATTTGAATGATTCGTGAAAGCCTCCACATTTCACACACTTTGGCTTGTGGTGGCAGTTTTTCTGGAAATGGTGGAACCTTGGCAGTGGCTTGAATAACCTTCCTTCTTCATTCCTTTATTTGGATAGTCTTTCAAAGGTAGTACATAGTCTTGCATTTTCTATTTATAATATATATATTCATTCATAATGTATATATAAATTTTAAATGTGAGTACATTTACAGAGAGAAATTTTTTTAAAACTGTTTGTTTCTGGATTAAATGGAATCTTCTTTCATCAATCATTTCCTGATAATCAAGTTTATTTTTAATAAACGTTTTTGAAATCCATAATGAATAAGAAATGAAGTGAAATCAAAATTGGAAACATTAGGAAAACAGAATAAGAGATATTTATCCTTAATATTTCTTACTGCATTTTTTCAACATTTTACAACAAAGGCCTTATTTGAAGAATTTAAGAAATTTCAATTTTTTAATTTGTTATTACTTTAATTTTTTATTTGGGTGCTCTCTAAAAAGAAAGAAAGTTTGATTGCTTGTTTCCTTGCATTACTTTGATTGCCTTACTTCCCCTGCCCTGTTTATTTTTCACCTAATAAAACCGAATTAACATCATATTATAAACAAATTTCAGATGCATAAAATTTAATAAATACCACAGAAAGGAACATTTTTATGCACTTTTTGATAATAAAAGAGTAATAGGAATATATCTGAATTTTAGAAAAATTGTATGATGAAAATGTGCTTCCTTTTTATTTGTTATAGCAATTAATAAGTTAATAATGCATTTTCTATGATACTGTTTTGTTTAAATGCAATCAAGAAGATGTAAGCTAATATCTGATGCAAATTAGAAACACAATTCAAATCAAAATGCAACAATAATAAAATTGTAAATAGATTTTTTTTAAAGAAAAAGCTTATATGTAGAAATATTCTCAAATCATATTATAGTGAACTCTCGATCATCTGGACTACTGCCAGAGAAGCAATTCACAGATAACTGAAAAACATGGATAATCCAAAGTATCAGTTTTCATGCAAATTATAAGCGTTTATTTCCTAAAAAAGGAATTTTGCTTTCGAGAACGTTTAAATATTTGTGAAATTCTACCATGTACATTTTAAGTGCTATTTTATTATTAAATTCGAATCCCCTTTGGTCAAAATGCCCAATAGAGTTTCAACAGAAGTAACTGCTGTCATCGGACTAATGCAGTTGTCTGCTGTCATCGGACTAATGCAGTTGTCAATATGTTCTTCAGTTACATTTTCAGTATCACTCTCTGTCTCTTCTGTTCTTGTGACATATGAAATGATATCTGCATCACTAAAGCACTGAAATGTCAAACTTAACTACTGAACCATTCCTTGATATTCTCCTGATAGACATTTATGTATAACACAACAAATACGCCCCAAACAAAAAACAAAAACAAAAAATCCCAGTGATCAACTGAAATGGTCTTCAACTATGCACATGTTGAATGAATTATACAAGAAAATCACTGAAACTAAACCTAAAGATGCAATTCAGTAGTTTTCTAGAGCATGCTCTGATTTGTTCATTTGTTTTTTATGCACACTCATGCACAGCATTGAATGTGCATGGCTTAGCCACTGCCATGCACGGATAATCCACAAACCACTTAATTTGCACCCAGATAAACAAGAATATACTGTATGTGAAAAACAAAGCTTTTTAGTACTTTAAGACAAATTTATATTTTTACATCACAGACTTTTTAAACCTGAACTTCTTCCTCTAAGCAAATACAATAACTAAGCAAATACTCACCTAAAACAGGAGATCCTTGTAACTCTTGCAGTTCCTCTAATGTAAAATATAAAACAGTATCAAAAGTTGATGGTAAAATAGCTTAAATTTAATTAAAGAAATTTAGTTTCGAGTTTGTAATGGCTAATCAACTTTAATTTAAACAAATTGGCTTTAAGATTAATATTGATTACTACAAGCAATAAAATTTTAGGATAAGCACTAGATTTCCATATTTATTTCAATTCAAAGCTATAGAATTTAAAAAGGAAAAAAAATGCTTATTAGAAATATTTGCTATCTGTACAAAAAAAATATATCACATGCTAATATGGTATGCTTAACCTATGAAATTTCTAACAAAAATGCTTGAATTTAATTTCAGTAAATAGTGAATTTAGCTGAGTTAAAAGAAAGGTCATTTTAAGCCATTGAAATGACAATAATAATTGAATAACAAGTCATTGAAATGTCGCTATATATATATTTTTTAACTGTACAGTGATGTAAAAAGAGGAATAATAAAAATATGCAAACAAGTACATATATGTCATAATTTCACTGTGTAGAAGAGAAGAATGAAGAAGACACTAGAACTCTTAATAGCTTTCGATGTCCATCATGGCTATGGTTAAGGTATACCAATGAAGATAACAAAAACTGGATCTTTTAATGAATCACTAAGCCTTATTTTTTCATATAATCAAATCATTTCTTAGTAGATACAATATTTCTAGATCATAAGCAATTACAATATTTTTTATATGCACGTTATATCATCTTAGAATAAGAACAAAGGTGAGCATAGCCAAAATAGAGATGTTGGCAAGGTGGAACTAGGGAAGGAATGCAGCAGAAGACATAAGTAACTCACCAGAGGTAGAGGTTTATACCAAAGTAGGTGTGATTCTAGAGACAAGCTATGATTGGTTAATATTAGTTTTAGTTGCCCTTTTCTGGTAGCATTACATAAAGATAAAAAGGACACGAATTGGGGAGAGCAAATGAATTTAGGCGGAGAAAACCAAATTTAAAATGTTAACTTTGAGGTCAACAATTTTTTTTAGTATATCTAAATAACAAAATGTGATGGCTGCTTTAGCATCTATCATATTTTGTTATATCTTATATATATATATATGTGTGTGTGTGTGTGTAAGAGTTATATAAGTTTAATTATATATATATATATATATATATATAAAATAGCAGATTATATATATATATATATATGTGTGTGTGTGTGTGTGTGTGTGTCTGTGTGTAAATTCAGATATATTCATATACATATATATATATATATATATATGTGTGTGTAAGAGTTATATAAGTTTATGTAAGTTTAATTATATACATATAATTTTCTTTAAAAAGTTAAAACTTGAACGATAGCGTTTTATGGTTTTGAAAAAACTGCGCATCTAGCTGCTAATTTTATTATTCTATTATTAACAAGTAAGAATGCAAAAGCTATAGTACATCCGAAACCCTCTGAATCCTATTCGAAGAAGCGCGTTAGTGCCAAAGTTACATAATAAACACAATTAAAACTTCAAAATCACAAGAAAAATATAACTCAAAAAATGCCATGAAAATTGTAATGTTCTGGCAAAATGGGAAAAGCAGAAGTTGCAAGAAAACAAAGTACATAGTGAACAAAATGGCAATATTCTATTGAGAGCTGCACAGCAGTTTCGTCAGGGAAAAAGCACTGTGCTACTTCCACTGAAATATTACCTCCACGCGTTTCAACTGACGACCAATTGAGACAAAACCGCATAAAATAATTTACTGAACTGAAAAATATATTAAATTGTTCAATACAAATCGAAATCATCTCAATTGGGCGCCCCTTTTCCCTACGTGTGGAAGAAAAGAAACATACTACTAATACTAAACAGTATTTAACTAGAAAAAATATTTAACTAGAAAAAATAGAGGCAACTAGGTAATAAATATTGTTAAAATGCCTCAAGACTTCTAAAAAATTTATTTAAAATTTAAAGAAAACTAAATTTAAAATAGTATTTGAGAGGGAATGAAACCATAAATAGTTAATTGTAATTTATAGTTAATTTCTGAAACACTATTGGTCCTATCTCACAATAGAAAAAATCAAAAAATGGGGGCTCTCTTGCTCAAAGTAACGAAGCTGTTAAATTTGAAGAAATTAAAAAGGATGTGATTTTAACATATAAAACCGTTGTAGAAAAAATCGTACACGTGTGTGTAAAAAAGGTTCCTGAAAGAAGACAAAAAAGAAAGATTCACCTTCCTGAAGTCGGGCCGAAAATTAGCGTGCTGTATTGACTAGAAAGCATATGAGAAATTGACATATGAGAGGACTGTATGCCCGGGTACCTCGAGTTTGTGTTCTTCTATCCATCCAATCAAAAGGGGCATGATTACAGGGGTGCCAATTGGAATGTGTCTGACTGGGGCAATGTCATGTTTATTGATGAATCAAGATTTGCTCTGGAGCCAGATGACAAGCGTATGAGGATATGGGGTGAACAAAGAAGACGCAATCAGTCCCAAAACATCACCAAACATCACGCATTTCGAGGCGGAAGCATTATGGTGTGGGCAGGTATTTCTTTAGGATACCGCACCGACCTGCACATCTTTAAACGGGGTTCTTTGACAGCTGTCTGGTATAGAGGTTAAGTCCTAGAACCCATTGTGAGATTGTACGCTGCAGCAGTTGGCCCTACTTTTGTTTTAATGGACGATAACGCACGTCCCCACAGAGCTGGCATCGCTGGTGACTACCTGGAGAGTGAAGGGATTGCGCGTATGGCATGGCCAACATATTTGCCCTACCTTAATCACATTGAAAATCTTTGGGATGCTCTCGCCCGTGCTGTATCTTCACGTTTCCCACCTCCAGCCACTCTTATTGAGCTGGAAACTGTTTTACAAGAAAAATAGCGATTGCTTAATTCTGCGGTGGTGTTGACCACCTAATTGAAATCATCGTCACAAGGTGTAAACTTTGTATACAGATGAAGGGGGTTCACATACCCTATTAATGTCCTTTTTCTTCATTTTAGGCTGTTTAATTTCCCTTTATACATAATTCTATTTAAGTCTCCAGTATGTCATTATCTGATAACTTACAAAAATTTAATATTGTTTTCATTTCTGTATATAATTATTGATTTTGTTTTATTCATAAATATATATGCTACTTTCCTGCCAAATTTTGTGTTAACCCAAGCAGAACTTGTTGATTTTTTTGCATTTTACATCTTCATGCTTAACTTTTGGAAGTGAGTGTGTATATACACAGGTGTGCAAAAATTAAGGACAAAGTCGAAAAATTAGCATATCAGCTGAACGAAGAGGCAGAGTGGACAGAAAGACCAATCAGAAGATTAAGTAAGGTGATGTACGGTAGCACATGTGCAGATATGCAGGTAGATGTAATGGGGGAGTGTCTGAGTAGTATAAAGCATGTTGTTGGTGTAATACCAGTATTTCTGGCAAAGAGATTGCACGCCGTATAGCAGTTAAAATCACACCGAGTTGCTGCCTCAGCGAGAAATGGTGAATAATCAATCTGTTAGACGACATCTGGATGCTTTTACCCAAGGTTGAATCATTGGGAAGTTGGAGGAAGGCCGCAGTGTGACAAGTGTGGCTGCAGAGTTCGGAATTGCTCACAGCATCGTTTCACGACTTTGGAGACAATTTCAAACTACAGGAACAGCTATCCGGGGGTTTAGTAGCGGTCGTCCACGAGGAACCACACCCGCAGATGACCGGTATATTGCCTTACAGGCCAGAAGAAACAGGCGGCAGACAGCGGGAGAAATCGCTAGACACACGACACAGGCGACTGGACGACCGATATCGCGTTTTACCGTGGCCAGAAGACTGCACGGTGGTGGTCTGTTTGCACGACGCCCTGTACGGTGTGTACCTCTAACGCCTGCCCATCGGAGAAGGTGTTCTCTGTGGTGCCGGGAACACCGGAATTGGAGAGACAATGAATGGGGACGAGTACTCTTTACAGATGAGAGCAGATTTAGTCTGAGTTGCGATTCTAGACACATACACATCTGGACAGAGCGGGGAACACGCAATAACCCCTTCAACATCATCAAAAGGGACTGTTTTGGAGGTCGCGGAGTTCTCGTTCGAGCAGACATAATGCTTGGTAGCCGGACCGACCTTCATATCTCCCAAGGAGGTTCGTCACCTGGGACTGCTATTGTAACGAGGTTCTTCTTCCTTACATGCGTCTTTTCACAAGGGCTATGGGTCCTCAGTTCCTCTTCATGGACGACAACGCTCCACCTCATCGCACAGTTACTGTCGAAGAGCTGTTGGAGAGTGAAGATATTGAACACATGGATTGGTCGGCAAGGTCTCTGGATCTAAATCCCGTCAAGCATGTACGGAACTTACTAGGGAGACCCGTGGCAGCACGTAACTTATCGCCAGTAACGATTCCGAAACTGCGATTGGTGCTACAAGAGGAACGAGCAGCAGTGTCTCAACAGCTCATTAACAACCACATATCCAGCATGCACAAATGATGTGAAACCTGCCTAGCAGTCAGGGGAGATCATATCCCCTATTAAAGACCGGATGTTTCTTGCTGGACACCCATCACAGGGATGTTTCGGCCTTCAGTCGCATTGCGCTCCATGCTACTTTTTCAATAAAGCTTCTTTTTATCCGTCTGATTTCTCTTTTAGTAAGTGTTGCTTACATTACTCATGTCCTTACGTATTGGGGATCTTACGGTATTAAATGTGTTGATTTGGAAAGCTTTTGTACAAAGTTATATTGAAAAAACCGCCTCGTCCTTAATTTTTGCACACCAGTGTATACATTACATAAATATCTAACTTTTTCGATAATTAAGTTCAACCACAGAGCTTAAAAAAAAAATGCTTTAAATCTTCATTATCTGTACATAGGGCAACCATATTTGAGATGTCAGCTACGCAAGCACATGAGATCTACATAGGCTGTTTGTCACAACAAATATTCATAAGGACAGCCTACATGGCATTCAGACTTTCAAATATATATATATAAACAGAATATTCATGCAAATTGCACCACTATTTTAACACAGTGGGAGCATGCGCTGAGTACAATTTAAAGATTTAAAATCATACATGTTCTTGCACTAGCAACTAATTTATGAATAATTTTTAGTTTATGAGTTTCTATTTCTTATGTTTCTCTCTGTAAGGCATTACTTTGGTATATGAATGCTTTTATTTTATTAATAGATACTGCAAAGTGTGTGATATCACTGCATATGAAAAAAGCTATTCAACAGTGAACATAAAGGTTTTAAATTGTTTGGACAGACTATTTAATTGCTAAAAGAAGGGAGGCAAAAAACCTTTTGCTATTAAATCAGTAAAATGGACAGTTGTCATGCTGCCTCTCTAGCCCAATAACTGCATTCTCCATACAAGAGAATCATTTTGCAGTATTTCTGTGCTGAGTGAAAAGTCTTCCCTGATTCCTAATCCGTGCTCCTTCAAAGTATAACACGGTGTTCCTACTTGCAAACTATCATCCAGCCATCACTGTATTGGAGAGAAATTTTGCTGATGTTATGCTTTGCAATCTCATTAGTTACAAAGTTATGCTGGTGACCGGATATCAAGGTATTTGCATCTCAGAGCTTCTTTTAAAGTTATTGGCTTACATAAAAAGATCATTTTATACACTACTTATGACACTCTTCAAATATACATTTTGTTTCTGGTATCTCTCAAGGTTTTTGTAACAAAACTGCTAACTTGGAAATTGACCTCTAGGGACACTGTAATAGGTCTCATATAATACAACATAGTCATATTAGTATAGGTAGACACAACTTCCATAACCATTCAAAAGTTATTTTGGTGCTTAAGAACTTCCCTCTACATTCTGTCTGTACAACAAAACATATGTCAGTTACATGAGGTATATTCATTGAACAAAACAAAATTTTTTTACTCAAAATTTCAAAAATTATTTTAATATTTTCTTTTAATTTTTGAATAAGTCATAATAAAATAAGCTAAATTATAATAATATCACCAACTGATTTTGTACAAAAATTAATGGCAAAATTATAGTCAGCATGAAAGATAATGGCTAATGTAAAAAAAGCCTATTACCACTGATTTATTTGTTAGAATGCTTATGAGTAATCTGAGTTGAGTAATCTTATGAGTAATCATATACAATGGATACAAAAATTCACTAGCACATGTGAGAAAGCTTCAATCACAACACCAGAAACTTTTGCTTTTATTTGTTCACATTTCTTATTTATTGAGCACTTCAATTCTGTAACATTAAATGAGAAATAATACCTTCAAAAACAACCTATTCATAGAGAAAATAATGTATTACATTTAGTTATACAGACACACACACACATACATATATGAATTTTTGTTTGCGTGTATGTATGTGTATATATGAATTCGGGACCCTTCGCTTTGGAACCTGGAATGTCCGAACACTGCACTACAGTAGGGGATTGCAATTTCTTATTGAAGAATTTGACAAATATAATATGGATCTACTTGCCATTCAGGAAATGCGATGGCTTAGGGAAGGTACCATTGAGAAAAGAAACCACACGGTTTACTATAGCTGTGATGTGAAAAAACATATTTTTGGTACTGGTTTCTTATTGAACAAAAGTTTAAAACACTTAGTGATTGATTTTGTTCCTAAATCACTCCGACTTCGCAAGATTCAGCTAAGGGGAAAGTTTTTTAATTATAGTATTATCAATGGACATGCACCTACAGAGGACAAGGAAGAGGAAGAGAAGGAAATTTTTTTATGTGGAACTTTCTACGTTATACGGATCTTGTCCCAAGCATGACATCAAAATTGTTATGGGAGATATGAATGCTAAATTGGGTAAAGAGGATGAATTTAAACCAACAATTGGAAAGCATGGCTTACATGATAGTACAAATGATAATGGACAACGACTAGTACTTTTTGCTGCTGAACACAACATGATAATTTCAAGCACTGTGTTCAGCCACAAGAGAATACATAAAATGATTTGATCCTCATCTGATGGAGAAACCTGGAATCAAATTGATCATGTACTCATCGATTCTAGGCTTTCTTCAGATAACCAGAATGTTAGAATTTATTGAGGCGCTACCTGTGATTCCAACCACTTTATTTTAGTTATTGCTAAACTAACTGCCAAAATTTCAAATGCCTGAAAGGTACAGGAAGAGAGGCAAAAAAACTTTTATTGTGAAAAGCTGAAAAATGAGGCAACTGAACAAAATTTCTAGTCATCACTCAGAGCAGAACTAAGATCTAAAAACATAGTTGATTTGGAAATGGTAGAATTTGCTCAAAGAGTCAATCATCCACTCAGCTGACAACACACTGGGATATGTGGAAAACCTCAAACCAAGGGATTGGTTTGATAATGAATGCTTCCTTGTAATGCAGGCAAAAAGTGCTGCTTACAAAAATATGGTCCAAAAGCGACATTCAAGATACTCTGTTGAGGAATATAAGAGATCTAGAAAATAGAAGAAGAAAATCCATCAGCTTAAGAAAAAACTTTCTCACGATGATCTATTTAAGGATGTGGAACATCTGAGGGGATTCCAATGAAAGCCATGCTTTCTATCGTGAAATTAATCTTGGATGTAAAGACTCTAAGCCTAGAACTACTGCCTGTAGAGACAAAAACTGCATCATCTTAAATGATAGAAAAGAGGTACTTCACAGGTGGAATGAGCACTTAAGTAATTTGTTGAATGACCATATGCAGGATGGATCTTCAACCTACCCAATTACCTCTGTAAACACCGATAGTATCCTGTCACCATCTTTGGTAGAAGTTAGAGAAGGAATTAAAAAGCTCAAAAATAACAAGCCCCCAGGCCCTGACTTGATTACTTCAGAGCTCATTAAAAGTGCTGCAGGCCAAAACATGAAGGAAATACATCACCTCAATGAATCAGAGTGGAACCAAGAAGTTTAACCTGAAGATTGGAAACTGAGCATCATCTGTCCTATACACAAAAAAGGAGACGTTTTGGAATGTACCAACTACAGAGGAATCAGTCTTCTTTGTGTTTTTTACAAATTATTTTCCAACATACTTTTTAGTAGACTAGCAACTTATACAGAAAATATTGTAGGTGATTACTAATGTGGTTTCCACAAAGGAAGATCCACAATAGAATAAATCTTTAACATTAGGCAAATTTTGAAAAAACTAATGAATGTGGCATTGCAATACACCACCTTTTTTGTTGATTTTAAGACTGCCTACGGCTCAGTAAACAAAAAATTTTTAATTGAAGCTATGAGAGAATTTGCAATACCTGAAAAACTTATAAATTTGGTCACTATAACTCTTACTGAGACAAAACTTAGCATTAAAACTCAGAATAATCTCTCAGAGCCTATTGTTTTCCCAAATGGGCTCAGACAGGGTGATGCATTAGCCTGCTTGCTTTTTAACCTTGTCCTCCAAAAAATCATAAAAAACTCCAACATTAATAATCATGAAACTATCTTTAACAAGTCTGTTCAGATTTTTGCGTTTGCTGAGGATACTGACATAGTCGCACAAACTCCCGAGTCGCTTAGAAAGGCTTTTACATCTCTAGAGCCTGCAGCCAGCAAAATGCATATAGCAATCAAACAAAATAAAACTAAGTACATGCCATGTGGTAATAACAGCAGCCCTTATTTTGAAATTGGGAATTACAAGTTTGAAACTGTTAGCAAATTTAAATATTAGTATCAGAAGTTAATACTCTCAATGATTTAATGCCTAAGATTCGTAGTAGAGTCACAGATGCTAACCAATGTTTTTTCAGTCTAAAAAAATACCTGAAGTGTAACTAACTCCAGCAGAAAAATGAAGATTCTAATTTACAAAAACTTAATCAGACCCATTCTTACATACTGTGCTGAGACCTGGGCAATGACAGAAAAAGCTAAAAGTAGAAAGAACAATTCTAAGAAGTATTTTTGGTGGCATAAAATGTAACAATATCTGGAGAAAAAGAACTAACTCTGAACTCTATAAATCTTTTAAAGAATTAGGTATAGTAAAATATATAAGGATTCAGAGAATTAAATGGGCAGGACACCTGTGTAGAATGGATGAAAATCGTGTAACTAAAAAGATCTTCTCGGCCAGACCAACCGGCACCCGAAAAAGACGGAGACCTAAACATAGGTGGCTCGACTGTTTGGAAACAGACTTAAGAATTTTAAAAATAACTAATTGGATGTCCATGGCCAAGGATAGAAGAGCTTGGAACTCGATCCTGAGAAAGGCAAGGATCCATCCTTGGCTGTCTGGCCATTGAAGAAAAAGTAGATTGGATAAAGAACTTCAAATCTAATATTTGTTAGTCTAAATTTTAAACAGAACTGTCTAATTGATTATTTAACCACTTAATTGTCTAATTAAGTGAATTTTACTTCTAATTCCAATCCTCCTTTAATTTTTCCCTCTACTTCTATACTACAATCTTCCAACTTTAGCAATAACTGCTTTAAAAATTTTACATGACTTCAAATTTCTATTGTTTTATAATCTTAATCACACAAAAGTACTTTCCTATATTAAAAAAGTTTCAAAGAAAAAAAATCATGACATAATCACCTTTGAAGAAACAGTCACTGTAACCTAAAAGCTTGCTTCAGCACTACTTACACTCCTCAATACACTGACAAAACCTCTTATCTGCCACAGACTGGCTATCACATTGTTGAAAATATTGATCCGGTGGATTCATCATAATAAAAGAGAACAGTTAGATCAGAGAGTTGAAATCTGGGAAATATGGTGGTTGTCATATGACAGAGATCTATTTCTAGCTAAAGGAAACTACATTTTCATTCAAAAACCTTTGTTTAAAATGTAGCATTGCAATGAATGTTTAAAAGATATCTGTCTTACTACAATATGAACTATTCTGTCCTGACTGACATCTTTTTCTTTGTTGTTGTTATGATTTTGTAAAGAGTACGCTAAAGCCCTCTAATGGCAAAATACAATTATTGTACATTTCACACAGGCAACATGACTTTTCTGTAAACTATTTGCACAGAGGAGTAAACAATAGAATGATAGTGCAGAATTCAAAATTTTAAAATTAAAAGTATACGAATTCAAATTTTTTAAAAAAGAAAATGCATTTTTTTAAAAACTAAAAATAAAATAACACTGTTCATAAATTACTTTACAATCTGGATTTAAAATATATAACAGTTAGCAAGCAATACAGATGTAAAAATCTCACGATCAGAATTTCCAGCATTTTTTAACAAGGGAAAAAAAAGGAACACTTAAAAAATTCTCATAGCTACAGTCTTTTCTATGATTGCAGTATTATTATAAAAAGTACATAGCTAAGGATACATATATAAGGTTTCCAAAATGAATCAGGATTCAGATATTCCATCAGAAGATGCATAGCAAGTTGGATATTGGGCATGTGCTGTAAAATGGGATCTTTGGAAATAAGAGGTCCTATAAAAGATAAAATGCTATCACAAATGTTAATCAACAGATAGTCACACCTTCAGTCTGAACAAATAGCCCTAAATCAAGCTGAATATTATGAATTTAAGCAAACAAGCTTTTAACTTTAAGCAAATGCATATACATTAGCAATTTTAAATGAAAAAAATGGGTTTAACTTAGGAAACTGAATGAATTGTTCTACCAAACTGTTTACATAATCATTCATTATACAAAAATTAACTTTTCACTAGATGACATAAAAGTTCAATATATTAAATAACAAATTAAAACTTTTGATATAAATACTTTTGAACATTAGGCTTTCTTCTAAAGTATCAATTCATCTTCATAATGCATTTTGTTAAAAAAATAAAAATAAAAATAAAAAAAGCATATTTTGAAAGTATTCAAGTTTTTCTATAAGACAAGCTTATATGATGACAGTTCACAGTTCAGTTTATCACTTATTAACAAATTTTACCAGTTATTTAATAAAAGAAAATTTACAGTTTCCATGTAATCGTATACATATTTTTGAATAATTACAAACAACATTATTTTATGTTTAAGTTTTATACA
>KK120794.1:141985-236054 GCA_000611955.2 Stegodyphus mimosarum
TGAAGGCACAGATGTTTGTTAAGCATATAGTGTCCGTATAGCATAGAACACTCAAAATACATTGCGAACCAAAAGTCCTCTCATGTGGTTTGGTGCTAGGGGAGATCCTTAGATCATTTCTGGGATGCTCTCTATCAAAAGTGAGATGAAGCTATGCAAGTTGCACTGTCACCTTTACGGTACTCAAAACCCATACCAATGGCAGGAGAAATCTCACACACCTTGCCATGATAAAATTCAGGGACTTATTTTGATTAGATCAGACAAGTGAGATAAGCCATAACAACCACTAAATCTAGTGATAGTACAAATAACCTCTACCAAAACCATTAAATTTCAAAACTTTGATGCTGCAATTACAACAGAAAAAGACAAAAGGCATAATAAGATTGGAAAAATGAAAGAAAAAAGTAAGAAACATAGTGAAAATTCCCTCAACGTTACTGAAACTATAGAAGAATTACACAAATGATATCTTGATATGGAGAATTCAATGTATGTAATGTGTTATGATACCAGGACAAACAATTCCTAGTAATGTGTCATATCTTATAAAACTAAGAATGAATTTCAGTTCATTTAATTCAGTAATACAATGTAAATCTTACGTTTGTTTTAGAAACAATAATGCATCACTTAAAAACCAACACAAACATATTATCTTGCAACAACTAAACAAAATGAATTATATGTTATAATTAACAGGACATATCTAAAGTTTTAAATATTGCACACAATAACATAATTACTAAAAACAATAAGTAACATTTATAGGATGAAAAGTGCAGTCACTTAAATTTAGCAGATTTAAAAGCTTTGCAATCTCAAATGATGATACATAGTCTAAAGAACCAAAAACTAACTATGAATCTTTCATTCTAAAAATTTGTGTTAAAATGTAAGCAAATAAAATTGCCTTTCTCTAAAGAAGTGCATTCTTGAACTTACACACATACACAAATGTGGTTTTATGAAAGTTAAATTGTTAGAAAGCACTCAGTTTTTTATGATATTTATAGATGACAAATCATATAAAATTACTGTATACACTCTAAGATAAGCACCAGAAACCCTTCAAGCTTTTAAAAAATATACCTTAATGGTAATGATTAAAAAGCAAACAGGAAAGTGATTTAAAATTACCCAAAGTAATAACACACTTGAAATTGCAAATTATTAATTTAGCCAGTTTCTACAGAATGAAGGCATAACAGAACAATTCTCATTTGAGTACAAACAGAACAGAACGGAGTTTCAGAATGCACTAATTACACCCCAGTAGATATAGCAAAGCATTTGTTATTTAAATCAAAATTACCACAGGAGAAATCACAACTACAGCTGTTTGTACGCAGAATAGGTGTCTCAAATGTGCAACTCAAAAATTGTGAGGAAATTTGGTCTAAAAGAAAGCATAGCATATCTTACTTAAAAATAACTAGAAGCAAAGCTTTCACTTTAATTAACCCAAACACATCCAAACACAAAATGGCGAGAAAATTTGATATTTTAGTTGGCTATTTAGAAGAAGCCAAAGCATATTTTTTGCGAAAACTAGAAAATTGTAAAACAAAGTTGTGATGTTAGGGAGGGTTTAGAAACACTGCATACTGAACCACAAGCTGAAACTTCATCACCTGATGAAAAGGAATGTATAGAATTTATTCCTATATGTGAAAATATTTCAGTTAATAAGAAGACTGAAATATTAGGATACGTGACAGCAAATGAAGAAGAGAATCAAACTCCTGATAAACAATTTGAAAGTAGACCAGAAAAGCCTATACTTTTAAAGGTGGTAAACTAAGCAGGCCAAGAAAAGTGTATTAATCAAAACAGATCCTTTTGGTAATTTTAGAAGCTATTGCAAATGTAGTAATTGAAAAAATTATAAAAGAAACTTGCAAGGACAAAAGTCAGAAATTTTATAGCAAAGAAAATATTCTTCAAAATGCTGAAATAGAAAATGATCTGTGTAAAAGAATACCTGAATCCATTCTGAAATTGAATACGTAAAAGAGTGAAAACCCAATGAAGAAAAATGAGTTTTTGGTTCAACTAGTTCAAAAGAATTCTTCTTTAACTATAAGGGGAAATTCAAAGAATGTTCAAGAATGCGCATCAAAGACTTACATCTACTAGAAATTACAGAACTAATACTTGTACAAGTCCTCCAAGACAAAACTGGATATCAAAAGCAAGAATTCAGCAATATTTCACATGGAATTTTGAATGATGTAAAAGCAGAAACAGTGAAGTACTTTATTCTTTTAAGTTATAATCAAACTCTAAAATGACTTAAATTTTGAATGTTTTGTAGATATAGAATATGTCTAAAATATTCTTGATAAGAAACCTTTTAGTGGTTATAGTTTTATTTTAGCAGTTTGTCTGATTTCCTGAGAATCATGCAGACAAAGAATAGTAGCATTTGAGCACAGGAGCTGAATGCATTGTATTAACAGAAGTGTGCAAATCACTTACTCACTGCTGTTAGAGTTAAGATTTTCATAAAAAAATAGCAGTATCAACTGTGTTTCAAATGGTATCACAGCTCATGGGATTTAGTGCAAAATCCTTTCAGCATTCAGAACTAAATGCCCTGACAATTGATTTCATTATACAAAAGCCTTGTTTGCTAGAGATGAAGATAATGTTAACAATGTGTCTACAGCAGAATGCCCATAACATTTTTTAAATGAATTTCAGTAATAATAAATGTAAGAAATGCAAAAATAAGTCTTCAGAAATAATGACTGCATTTCTGTTGCACTCTTTTTCAGCACCCCAGATGAAGCATTTATATTTCCACCTGATTGAAATTATTTCACTATGGTTCACTATCACTAAAGCAACAGTGGCTGCTAAATTAATATTTTTAATATTTCAGTGTCTTTGGTTTATGTATGCTGTAATCAGTTCCTGGTCCAGTTAACCAACACTCAAAACTCTGTATGACTGTTAATTGGACAAAATGCAGGAGTTTTGATATTGTCTTCATAATGCCCAAATGTATGTACCATTCTATACAGAAAAAGAAGAATTCTAATAGAAAGTATTCAAAAATCCTTAATAGTATACAGGTTCAAAGCCAGCAATAAACCTTGTACACATCAGATGAAGACAAAGAGAACTCTTTTTTGTTGTTTGTCTAAAACTGTAATCAATGCCTTCTTCTTATAAAATGTTTTAACAAAAAAGTACAGTCAAATACCGAAAATCCACCGACCTGAAATCCGCCAAATTCTGAAATCCGCATTGCCTCTCAAAATATAAACATTGAATTTATAGGTTCCAGAAACCGCAGAATGGAGAATGAAATACCGAAGAAAAAATATTTATCCAATAATGACGTCATAATTACCGAATAATAATGATTCTGTGTTAGTGGCAGAAAAAACATCTTAGCCCAGAAGAGGTTTTTAGTATGGATGATGTGTTCAAATGAACCAACACTGGCATATCAGATAACTGATGATGAAATCGTTGGCTCTGTTTTGAACTCGTCACAGCAAGAAAACGATTCTGACACTGACACAGATAATGAATTTGATAGGAGTGAGAAAATAATTTTTAACGAGGGTTTGGAACATAATGAAAAACACCTAAAATATTCAGAACAACAGAGTTGTGTCACAGACCATGAGATTATGACCCTGTAAAATTTACAAAAAAAAAAGCTTACTCTGGAGTAATATGCCTTATTTATTTTGCACATTTAGTCTAATATTATGATTTGGCTTTTCGTCCTGAAATCCACAAAATCCTAAAATCCGCACAACCTCTGGTCCCAAGCATTGTGGATTTCTGGACTTCTACTGTATTCTTATTTATGGAATAATTACATTTAACATTAAAGAGTACTAGAAAATACCATTCAAATCTATAGAATGGTGTAAATCAGCCTTTTCAAATAGCCATTAAGATACCAGTATTTAGTTTTTTGATGATTGGTTTGTACGCGGCGTGTTTAGTTTCTGTTCCCATCAATCACCACAATTAGACCAATATAAATTACATTAATTTCACATATTTGTGGGAATATGGCATCATATATTGGTGAGTGTGTTCATCCATCTTGCTATGAGATGACTTATGAAATGGCATTGCATTCTAAAATACTGTTTTGTCACCTACGAATGACTAGCAAGCATAGCCAACACAATTTACACTATATTTGTCCTGATCAAAATGAGATGATATTCAGTTAAATGTGCAGTCAGACATTCTAGACACATTTCACAATAAGCATTAGTGCGTTGCAACACACATGGCTTGACACAGAATCAGCAGCATATATAATATGCCTTTAATTAAAGAATGACATATATCTATCTTACGTGGAGTAATTCATCTGGGAAACTATAACTTACAGCAGCTAGACATCCTCAGTAGTTCCATGTGTCAGCTTCGCAACAACACAGTATGTAGGCAATATTCTGAAATCATACCTATCACAGCCAAAACAATGCCCCTCTACAATTATCTCATGCTTCTCATAATTATCTCCTCAATAATGTCAACACCTCACCCTATCTAGCCCATTTACTTTGAGAATGTCTAGAACAAAACAGGACATGCTTATGCCCTTCCTAGACCCCAGAAGCAGGTCCATAACTCAGAAAATTGTATATGAATTCTTTGGATCTACAGCTAACACTGTAACACCTTGACCTTTTCCATTGTTGCTGTTATTTTATCAAAAAAAAACTGCCTCACTGCTCTGGAATTGTAACGATTCTCTCCTCCTTATTTGTACAGTACAAAGTCCGTAATACAGACGTCCATAATCCGGAATGATCTATAATCCGGACCTCAAAGCCACAAACTCTTTTTTTGTATGCTTTACGCATGCGCATTGATTGTTTTCCTTCCATAATAAAACATGTGCAGATTTTTGAAAACGGCCAAGATCACAATCTTGTTTTCTTCCCTCTCCCTAAGGTATGCAGTAGCAGGTGCAGTTTCTCGAAATGCATTGTAACAGTTTACTGCAGACAGCTTGTCCTAAGAGGTTTCTTATCGTTTGATTGCTTGTGACATTTTGTTGTTGATTCTTTTGTGGTACAGTGTGCTTTTAAGCTTTAAACAGCATTAAAAGTACAGGAAAGCTTTCAACAGCAATAAAGGTCCTATAAAAATAACGGAAGTAAACAAAATCTCAGTCCTGATCATAACAAAGCCAGAAAGGCTTGTTGGTCTGAACTTCAAAATAGTTTTATAAAGAACAGGGTCAAAGCCTAATGGAATCTTTGTTAGAAAGTTCAAAGGATGTCATTCGAAATCTTCATACCTATTTTCTGCGTTAATGGACGGGGAGGGGAGGAAATTGCTGTGAAACTGGATAAGTATTTCGGGTGGTTCGGTATTTTGAGGATACAGAATAGCGAAGGGTTTGGATTTTAAAGAGATAAGCTAGGCTAAAATTATCTTTACTGATTCTAAGGCATTTCAGTTAATGTTGCAGATTGCGCTGTTCCTCAATCTTCTAATTGGATCCGGCTTATTATTTTTTTAAGACTGTTAGAGCAATTTTATAAAAATTAAGCTTGAACTTTCGATTATGTCAAAAAGAGTTTCCAATTCTGGAGCTGCCAAAGGATCTACAAAGCGAAAACATGCTTCGATGCCCATCAAACAAAAAGTGGATTCGCTGCAAAAATGGATAAAGGCATATCCGTCTCAAAATTATGCGAGGAGTATGGCATTAGAAAGTCAATGACATAAGCAAAAAGAAAAAGGAACTTTTTGAATTTTTTGTGGATTCCGACACCCCACTGGCAATGAATAACAGAAAAAGGGTTCGTTATGCTAAAAGTGATGATCATGACAAATTGATGATTGAATGGGTCAGACAGCGTCGCAACGAGGGCGTGCCATTGACGGGTCCAATGCTAATGGCTCAAGCCAAAATATTTCATGAAGAAATGAACTTAAACACTGAGTGCACATATTCGACAGGTTGGTTAACCAAATTTAAAAATCGCCATGGTATAAGACAATTAAAAATTTCAGGTGAAAAAGCTTCAACTGATACTGAAGCTGAATTCATTGAACCCATTACTAGTGAATAATTATCTCCAGAACAAATTTACAACGCTGATGAAACTGGTCTTTTCTGGCAATATGTACCGCAAAATACCTTGGACACCTCTACAGAAAAAGCTCCAACAGGTGTCAAAGATTTCAAAGCAAGACTAACAACTTTAGTGTGCGCAAATGTTGCAGGAATGCACAACTATGTAGCAATAATCAGAAAACATGCACGACCTCGAGCATTTAAAGGAGTAACGATTTTCCCCGTTATATATCATACAAATAAAAGAGTAATGCTATATATAAATATATGTCCCATAATATGACATAATTATATATGCCACTGGTACATGCCAAATTATCAGGAGAACTAATGTCTGTGAAAAAGGCCACTGCAAATGACTGATTTCAAAAGATATGGCCTGAATTAATGGCTGGACAGAGAGAAGATAACATCTTCAATACTAATGAGAGTTTTTTTATAAATTAACATCTGATAAGAAATTTTAAATTCAAAGATGAAATGTAGAGTAGGCATAAAATGAAAAAAGAAAGAATTAGCATTTTTATTATTTACCTAAAAAATACAAGAATGTTCTTTTACCAGTAGATAACTGTCTCATTCACCCATTACGAGAAAAATCAACAAAATATAAATATATTCTTTCTCTCCCGAATGCAACTGCAGTTTTACCCACTTGATCAGGGAGTAATTAAAAAATTCACGTTTCATGTTTTCAGCCTTACATCTCATTAAAAAGAAAGAGGGAGAAAAAATTGGAATCAAAAGTGAACCATTAGAAAAGTGAACTTATTAGATGAAATTTATCTTTCAGATGATGCAAGAAAACATGTGACAAGTGTTGCCATTCAGAACTGTTTTAAAAAAAAGGTTTTAAAAGTTGTACTTTAGATAAAATGCCATTTCTAACTTCAATTTATCATTATCAGAATTTGGCGAAACACAGGCCTCTGGTTTTATAAAAATTCGCCTTGTCTCATGATTTTATTAGCCAGATGATGGAGGGAAACAGTGATTTACGACATGAAGTTGGATTATCCAGTCCTCACCTCAATGCCGAGGTATCACCGGAGCCAGTGGCTAAGATTTTAATTGCTAAATAGCCTTAGGCTAAAATTAAGATTTTTATAAATTTAGTAATATACAATCCCTAGCAATTTTGAAGTCGCTGATAGAAAGATATGTTGACCTCGCCAACATCTTTATTAGGTTCACAAAATATAGTTTAGATAGATTACAGAATACAATGGAAGATATAATTTGAATTACAATAGAAAAATATGTTATTATATATCTTGTGGTACAGACATAGAAAATTTTTCAATACAATATATTTAGGTATAATAATACAGTTTACATATGCTTTTTTGATTTACAATATTTTCAATAATTATATACATGTTCTTCGTTATGATATAATTGTTCAATGAATTTGGAGATTAATGCACGTCCTTTTTCCATTGAAATATATTTCTTAATTAATTCAATATTGATTGTTGTTCGAAAGATGTCCTGTCTTTGTTGAATTAAACTGGGACAGTCTAAGATCATATGCATTGCATCTGCGTTATCCAGCCCGCATTGGCATCGACAGGTCTCTCGTTTGAGTTTAAATCGATTTATATAGAAAGGAAAACAGCAGTGGTTTGTTAGTAGCTGCTTAAGAAAGAAATCACTGAAGTGTCTTTTGTATGACACTTTTGGAAGTAGTTGGAACGTGAAATGCCCCGTATCCTCTTCATTCCATCTTTCCTGCCATAGTTTATGAGCTTCTTCTTTAGCTGACCGGATCAGGAAACTTAGTGGAATCTTGCATGGTTTTTGATTTGGAGAATAGATTCCGTCTTTAGCTAGTTCATCGGCTTTCTCATTGCCTGTGAATCCTTGATGTCCTTTAATCCAGTGAATTTTTGAATTTGTAAATGAAATCAATTTCTTGATTTCAATGATCTGTTGATCATAAATATTGTACTTTGCAATTGACTTTAATACTGCTTGGCTATCAGAATAAATATGCGCTGATTTCTTTTTCTTTTTCAGCCATGAGAGGGCCTCTTTGAAAGCTAACGCTTCTGCTTGATACACTGAGCATCGTGAGTCCAGACCCATTGAGTATCCTTCTTGATAGACTCCGTTGTAGAAAATGCAGAAACCGGCACCTGTGCCGTCATTATTTTTCGACCCATCAGTATAAACTTCTAAATTTTTCTGTATTGGAGGGGAGTTATCCCAGTTATAAACTTTGATTTTTGCTGGATGACTATGCCATTTATGTAATGGCAATGAAATATCTTCGAGAGGGATATTTATGTCTTGAAATTTGAAGTCTCCCCGATTTCTCCTCGTATATTGAATTGCACTTTCTAAATCCAGCTTTAGATCTAGAGGTAATAGTCCTGCAAGCACTTGCAGAGCAGCTGTTGAGACCGTTTTATAACTTCTAGTTATTGCTAGTAAAATTACTCGTTGAATAGTTTGAGCCTTTAGTCTCATTTTTACTGTTGGTTGATGCCACCATGCATCACAAGCATACAATGCTACTCTTTCTAGCGCTCGTTTATATAGTTCTTTCAAGACTTTGATAATCCTGGAAATTTTAAAAGGTTATTTATTATCTTGCAAAGTTTGGACTTTATGAAATCCAGGTGTGGAAGCCACGTTGTACATTCATCTATTATTATTCCCAAATATTTGATATGCTTTTGACGCTTTATAGTTATGTTGCCCATTTTGATCGTTGGAGCTGAATGAGCTGCTCCACGTTTCTTTGGTGTAATAAACAGATGACTGGATTTTTCGGGCGCAAATCGTAGTTTACACAGATTTGCCCAGTTCAGTAATTTATTTAACGCTTCTTTAGCTCTTATTTGAACTTGTTGATAAGTTGAGCCTGTGATTATGAGTAATACATCATCTGCATAGGCTTAAATATGAATAAAGTTACCAAAGTCTATCTTTAAAGCAGTATTCATGATAATATTCCAGAATAAGGGACCAGCATTACACCCTTGCACACATCCTTTTTCTTGGATCTTGCTGTGAATTGTTTGATTTATTTCGCAATAAATCTTTCTATTAGTCAACATGCTTTGAATCACATTATAAATATTTAGTGGACATTTGAGGTTTCTTAATTCCTGTAGGAGGAATGTCCACCAGATGTTGTTCAATGCACTTTTTATGTCCAATGATATTATACTTGTGTATTGGGAGTTTTGTCTATTTCCATTAATTATTTGAAGGATTGCATTTACAGCGTCTGAGGAGCTTAGTCCTGCCGTGAATCCATATTGTCTAGTACTTAATTTATAGTTAGAAGTAAGGTAGTAACTTAGTCTATTAGTTACTAGTTTATCATACACTTTACTCCATGTGTTCAAAAGACAGATTGGTCGGTAGGCGTCCGGATTTTCCGAATTTTTGCCTTCTTTAGAGAAGAGCACTAATTTTGCTTGTTTCCAACATTCTGGGAAGATGCCTCTTCTCAAGAGTTCATTGAGCAGGGTATATTGCAGTTCTGGATTCGCATTAAGTAATTCCAGTAGGATTTCTCTCGGAATTTTGTCTTCTCCAGGAGCTTTACCTGGACGTAAAGACTTAAAAGAGAATTCAATTTCTTCTTTTGAAAATGGTCGATCATTGGACGCTGAATATTTATTATTTAAGCCATTTCTGACAGACTTCTGTTCTAAGGTGTCTTCTGCTGTGTCATCCTTTGGGAAATGATAGTCCAACATAAGTTGTATAGTTTCTGATATTGAGTTCGTTTTTGTGTTATCAGGTTTGATTAACGTTCTGATTTGCAGAGGGGTTTGCATTTTCCCCCTAGCTAAATCATAGTGCGTCCCAAAGGGTGAAGTTGGACATATACTTTCTAAATGTTTTCTCCATGCATTTCTTTTCGCATGTAATATTGTTCGTTTATAAAAAGCTAAATTCTGTTTGTATATTTGCTTATAGGATGCACGGAGTTCTTCATCGTGAAGACATTTTTGATAACGCTTTCTTTCAGCTGTAAGTTTCTTTCTTTGGATAGAAAGTTCTGTTGTCCACCATGGGACGCCTTTATGTTTCCGCGTGGCATGTTGGCTTTTAGCTTTTATTGCTTGGTCACAGAAGTCCTGTATTTTTTCAGTCCATCGAATTATAAGAGTATTTAAATCTGTGGTATCTTTGACCACTTGTATGGGTATTGAACCAAAGTACGAACCCATTAGTTCTTTTAGTTTAAGGCAGTCCATCTTTTCTAGCTTATACTTTGGCGTTGGCACCAGAGTATTTTCGTAATTGAAAACTTCAAATGAGACATAGCAGTGATCACTTACAGAAATCTCGTCTTCTACTTGCCAATTTTGAATAATAGAGTGTGATCGTGAGGAACGATAAGCCGTGATATCTATCCAGCTTTTACCTCTAGTACAATTGTACGTAGGAGGACTGTCAGGATCATTGGCCAGGATAAATCTTTGCGTTATTAAGAATTCTCTGATTGTTCGACCCCGTGGGACTTCAAAGGGAGATCCCCATAGTTCACTTTTTCCATTTAGATCTCCTAGTATGATCGAGTCATAATATGGAGATAAATGATGTTCTATGTTATTGAGGAGGAACGTGAGTTCCGTCAGGTCTGTTGTGGGAGGACTATAGCAATTGAACATCATTAACTTTGTGTCTCCCATTTCTAAGGTAGTAATAATGAGTTGCGAATGCGCATAAGTATTTAGAATAGTAATCTTAGGATTAACTATTATAGTAGCGGTCTTTGGGAGAGAGTCTCTAGAGTACATTACTCTAGTTTGGATACGAAATCCTACAGGGATTTCGTTTATGCAGTATGGTTCTTGAATATGAATAATGTCGAATTTGTATATATTGGCTTTAAGCTGTGCCGTTGCCACATGTGATCTCACTAGGTTAATTTGCACTACTTTTATGAAATTCATATTAGAGTTCTTATCCATAATTTATATGTTTTTGAAGTTCCTCAATTTCTAATTGGCGACTTGGACAGTCTTTTGAGAAGCTCGAATGGTTGTCGTCAACCTGATATTCACTATTTGAATTTCGCTCGGCACAGTTTATGCATCTTTGAATACTGTTTTCACACTGTTTGTGCGTGTGGCCTATTTCACCACAATGACCACAGGCCTCTTCCGTGCGACACTGTTTAGATATGTGTCTAAATTGACAACATCGGTAGCATTGAGTTGGTCTTAAATACTCCTTGAGACTAAATCTCTCCCAATTGAGATAAATTTTTCTCATCTTCATTAAAAGTTTGAACGCTTCTGGAGCAATTTCGCAAACCCAATGATTTGCTTTTTTTTGCTTGATAGGAAATTTTAAGATCAGGCTTTGCTCTGTTAGCCCGTCATTTTGTGCTAAGATATGTTCTTGAATCTCTTCAGAGGAGAGATCCTTCGGTAAATTGTATATTATAATTTTTGGCAGTCTCTTTCGAGGACGAACTATTGTTATGTCCTCTTTAAGTTCTGGAGAAGTTTTAAGTTCATTTTCAAGAGTTTCTAGGTCGGATTCTTTGATTGTTTCTATTAATAATCCCCCTTTGGAAACAGTTTTAACTCGTTTGATTCCAATATGGAGTTTAGAGGGATCTATATTTTTTAGAAGTTTTTTCTTAATATTGTCCGAGTTTTCTCCTTCTTTTGAGGGATAAATAATTGTCACATGTTGCTTCTCTGGTTTTTTTCTAGTTTTTGAGGTATCTCTAGAAGGACGCTTCAAAATATCAGCATAAGTAGTCTTTTCAGTCTCTTTAAAAGCTTTGATTTGGCCCTCTAAATGAGCCATCTCTACACATTGCTCCGTTAATAAGTTAAATAGGAGCTGGAATTGATGTCTAATATCTGATGCCACTGTCCTGTGTAGGCCAGTAGCTTTTCCTTTGAGAATGGTTTCTAGATTGGCAATATATGTTTGCCCCTCTTTAATAATGGCCTTTGAATCCATTTTGCTATTCTGTCTATGGTTATAAGTCTATGCTTGGGTGAGTCTGATCCAGTACCCTGGGGTTCACACTGGGTCAGTGAGTAGTAGGCTGCTTTGGCTCAGGATTTCGACCCTCTATTGAGGGAGCCCCCCCGACCACGCCAAGGTACCTGAGCCTTGGGAAAGCGCTAGAAACAACTGAATAATAAATGAGCACTAGTATCGCTTTTCATAAAATGAATCGCATTTCTTTCTATCGCATTTCAATCGCATTTCTATTGCATTTCACAAATCGCTTTCCCACGGGGGGAAACAGTGATTTACAAACAGATGAGACTATTTTACAAGGTAATTAAGAAAACATTGAGTTATTGTTAAATATAACGTATGATTCTAATTCTAAGCTTGCTAACAAATGGCAATAGTTTTTTTATTACATGTTCAAACTGTGGTGTCATATTTTGTTTATATAAGTTAAGTAGGCTCTGAATGTTCATTAATAAATGTTGCATTAAAAATGCTCTCTACTTATTACTATCTGTGATCCATTTTGATTCTATAAATCAAAATAAATTTTCTTCAAAACAACCAGAAACAACCGATTCTTTGAAATTCTGCCTATAAATTTTGATAAAACTAAAGAATACACATTTCAGAGGAATTCTATGAAACACATTTAGATAATGATGGCATTGTGTGTATCCATGTACACTGTTAAAAAAAAAAGACAGTTCTATATCTTTAGTTCTAATAGGCCGATTGACAAAATTCGGCTTGAGCTTTTCATGTCTCGAAAGCGTGACTTAGGATATGTATTAGATTTATGTATGGCATCATTCCGTTGCAGGTATTTTGACACAATACTGGACTTTTTCTGAAATGGCATGGCGATTTTTTTCCATATTTCGTTTCTACGACTCAGACTATGGCAAACTGCCAAGTTTTGTTAAAAATCGCATGAGTAGTTTTTAAAAAATTAGCTCTCAAAATTTTAACTCCTCAATGTTAATTGAATTTGGTATATATTTATAAATACCTCTTTTTATTTATTGGTTTATTTATTTAACTTATTTATTCTTCCTTTCACATTTTGAAATTTAGGTTCATTCCAGATAAAATTCGCCTATTTTTTATGATTTATTTTAAAATTTGTACTTTTAAATAATTTTTATAAATTTTTTGAAAAAAATTTTGAGTTATAATCTATAAAATTTTTAACATCATCTTAAAGTAGATGCATTTCTAAGCATACCCACAAAAAATTAGAGTTTTTATTCAAAATTTCCAAAGATATACGTGAATTTATATATTGGTGCATTTTGAAATTTAGCATATTTGTTGAAAGTAATAGTAACATCAAATGTGTTTTACATGTTTTGTTAAAATTATTTGAAAGTAGGAATGATGACTTTTTTTTTGCTCATGCACAATGTAAAAATGGAAAAGAAAATAGGTTGTCATAAATTAAGAAATTCGCCAAGAGAATTATTCTTGGTGCAAAATGAAAAAAAAAAATGCGCCAAAATAAACTTTTACATTTCTCCATAAATTTCTCACCAAAAATTACAAAATTTAATATTTAGGCATAATTTCAGTCGTATATTCAAAATATGAAAAAAAATTGCCATGTAATTTCAGAAAAAGTCTGATTTTGTGTCAAAATACCTATATTAGAACAATGCTATATATAAATCTAACATATATCCTAAGTCGCATTTTCGAGACACGGAAAACTCAATTTGAATTTTGTCAATTGGCCCAGTAGAACGGGAGATATAGAACTGTTCCCCCCTTTTTTTTGCACAGTGTACGTACAAGTGTACATGTTGTGTACAGATGCCATTATGAGTTTTCACATACAAAGTTAAGCAAATAAAATTAATATACCAAAAAAGAAATCACTCAACTTTTTTAAAAATTTCTAAATTCTTTTAGATAGCATTTACTTGAAGTTTCATGTTTTTATTGGTTTGTTCCTCTAACCCTCTATTTTTATTCATGTAGGAACATTAAGAGTAATAGTTAATATGAGCAAATTATCAAATATTAGACTTCTTATATTAACTGAATTCAACTGTTTATACAATCACACTATATTTTTTTTCTTCATCTTGCAATGGAAAACATTTTTAGAGCCAAAAAGAAAATAGGTGCTGTTCTAGTGCATGCTCTATTGCTCTCATATTCTACTTCCCAGATAGCTTACAAAGAGCTCCATTTAGTTTACTACCATCAGTATAACAAATAGTTCCTATATTCTTGAAGAACATTGTTCACGCCTGCGAGCGCAGCGCCCCTGGTTAGAAAATTTTCCTAGTGATGCTATCGACGAGAGTAATGAGTCAGTAAGGCGAGAGATGTTAACAAAGGAGAGTGTGTTTACCTTACTACTGAGTCATTGTTATTCATACAGTCCACTGTGTGATTATTAACCAAATTATTTATGAGAACCAACGTACATGTTGGCCCTTAAGCCGGAGATTATTATAAATGAGAAACATCTTCAGAAGTTATGTGAACTACAAGGGTGTGGCTACTTCTGGTTTCGAAAGAAGAATATTCAACGGTCAAGTAGGTGGTAATTTACTATTTGAATTACTTGAGATTTAATTTGAGCCTATACTTAATAGCACTATTTTGAACTTGGTTGTATTTCTTTGAAATCTGAGTTGTGTCAGAACGAAAAATGTTTAAAGGTGCAATTATTAATTAATTATAGCCTTTGAAATAGGAGTTGAGCTAACAGATAAATGACAGTTTTAGAATTAAACACAGCCATCAAAAACAGTGATCCATATAAATCTGATCCAGATTCTGTGAATGAAATCGCAAACATGATCATTGAGAGGAGAAAATCTGAGGAATCCAAACAGTTAGAACTTGAGAAAATTAAGTTGGAACGTTCTTAAGCAGAGCTAGAGTTGGTTAAAATACGCGCAGAAATACAATCAGATATTCCTAAAAACAAAAATAATAACGAATGGTTAGACACACTTATAAAAAGCATTCGTACTTTAACTATGAAAATACCTACAATACCAGAAGGTTGGGGATTTTTCTTTTCCTCTTTAGAGAGGGCATTTGTTTCTAAGGAAATACCGGAAAAATACAAAGCAGATATTTTGTTGAATTTGCTAGGTGATAAGGCGTCTAATATTATCACTTATATAGAGGAGAAAGATTTAATTAATTACACAAAAGTAAAAGAAATAGTATTACGAGAATTTCAACCAACACCGTATTCATGTTTAGAGCAATTTAGGAAAGCATCCAGACTACAAAATGAAACTCATGTTCAGTTTGCTTCGCGTTTAACTACTAGTTGGAACTATTATTTAAAATTAAGAGATGTATAGGATTTTGAATCATTAAATCAACTCATAATATCTCACAAAATTTATCAAACTCTTGATAAAGAAACAGCAACTCATATTAGTGTGAGACTAGGAGACAAGTGGTTTAAACCCAGTGAGTTAGGAAAAGAGGTGGATTTATTTTTCACATCTAAAGGAAAATCATTTGCTGTAAGCTCTAATATTTATAAGAGTTCTTCGAAAAATGTTTCGAAAGTATTTCTTTCAGATATTTCTTCTAATTGTGTGTTATGTAAAACTCAATATCATAATCTATCTAAATGTCCAATTTATCTAAAATTATCAGTGAATGATACAGTAGAAGTAGTTAAACATAATCATCTTTGCTTTAACTGCATGTCTAACAAACACTCTGTATTAAATTGCTCTTCAAAATTGTCTTGTTTTTGCAAAAAGAGACATCATAAAACATTGCATTTTCCAAACCGAAACTCCAATGAAAATCGCAACGCATGTAGAAAAAATGAGGTTGCAATTAAAAGTGAGTCAGCAAATACTCTTCAGAGCTCAAGGCCATTGACAACCCTGGCGTGTGAAGATCCTAAATTTCCTAAAGTACAAGCACCAGAATTTGTGCAAAGCTTAACATTCATGAGTAATCATTCGAATAAAAAGAAAAGTAAAGTGTTGCTAAGTACGGCGATATGTATTTTGACAGATGAAAAAGAAATAATAGTGAACATAAATTGATATGTATTTTGACAGATGAAAAAGAAATAATAGTGAACATAAATTATGATGCCTTTTGGATGGGGGAAGTGAATCTTGCCTGTTAAGTAAACATATCGTAGATATCATGCAATTAAAAAAAGAAAAGGTAGATATAGTAGTTAGCGGTTTAAATGATTCATCTCTAAGAATAAAAACAAGTGTTAATGCAAATATTCATAACGAAAATAAAAGTTATATTAAAAATGTAGATTTCTTGGTAGTTCCGAAGATAACGACAGACTTTATACCCTCACAAAGAGTAAACATTTCTCTGGAGTATGTTAGACATGTAAAGTTAGCTGATGACAAGTTTAACATTCCCGAACGTATTGACTGTTTGCTCGGTGCAGAGATATATTTAGAGTTGTTACAACCTGGTCAAATTCGATTTGACAATTCTAATATCATTCTACAAAACAGTGTGTTTGGATTTTTTGCGTCTGGGAGTTACGTAACAGAAAAAGAGAGTGGTGTTCATTGTGGTGTGATCACAGAAGAAACAAATTTAGATAACACACTCAAGCAATTTTGGGAACTCGAAAACGTTGAGGTAGCAAAGAAGAGAAGTAAATCGGAATTCTGTGAAGAGCATTTTAAAAACAACTATAGTCGTGAAGATAATGGAAAATACGTAGTGAAGATGCCGTTTAAGGAACATCCAATGTGTTTATGGAATTCGAAACAAATTGCGCTTAAGAGGTTGAACTTGTTGTAGATTCATTTGAATAAAGATGAAAATTACTTACTATTGTACTCAGAATTTCTACGTGAATATGGAGAACTAGGTCACATGACTGAAGTCAAGAATGAAGATGACGAGCAGAAGGGAACATACTATATTCCACACCTTGGGATTTATCGCCCTGAGAAAAGTTCGACACCTTTGAGAGTAGTATTGAATGCTTCGACTACAACGTCAAAACGCAATTCCCTGAATTCAATTCAATGTAATGGTGGTGTAATTCAAGAGGACTTGTTTTCGATTATGGTACGTTTCCGAAAACATGTTTATGCCTTTACAGCGGATATTAAAAAGATGTACCAAATGATAACGATTGATCCTACTCAACGGCAGCTACAGAGAATTTTGTGGAAAGAGTCAATTAATGGTCCAGTAAAAACTTTTGAGTTGAATCCGGTCGCCTATGGAACAGTAAGTGCACCTTTCTTAGCCATGAGAACATTACGACAGCTTGCTATAAATGAGTTCAGAAATTTTCCATCAGCGGCTCCAGTTCTACAAAGTGGTTTTTACATGGATGATGTGCTAACAAGGTCCAGTTCATTGAGTTCGGCAAAGAAGTTACAACAAGAATTGATTGAGATTTTAAGAAGTGCAACTATGTCTCTGCACAAATGGTGTAGCAACAATCTGGAACTTGCAGTTAACGTTGATGATGAATACACATTCCAGTGCGCGAATGAAGTTTCAGCTCTTGGTGTTTCCTGGAAAGCAGATAAAGATTGTTTTAATTTTAAAGTGAAACTAGAAGACGAGTGTAAAATTACTAAACAGCAAGTTTTGTCAATAATAGCAAGAATCTTTGATCCACTTGGTTTATTGGGTCCTGTGATAGCTAAGGCTAAAATATTTCTTCAGAGACTATGGTTTTTGAAGCTCAAATGGGACGATCCTCTACCTGAAAAAGAAGCCAAGGAATGGCAACGATTTTTCTCTGAACTGCCTCATATATGTAATTTAAAAATTAAGAGATGCATTCTTGTCACAGAAGCAATTGTTAATGAGTTACACGGATTTTGTGATGCCTCTGAGTTAGCGTATGGAGCTGTAGTTTATTGTAAATACATCTCCCAATGTGGTGAAGTAATAATAAGGCTTGTAACAAGTAAATCAAGAGTTTCTCCTATAAAAACAGTTAGCATACCAAGATTAGAGTTATGCGCAGCTCTATTGCTTGCGAAATTAATGAATCGAAACTGCTCTGAAACCCAAAATTATGCTCTGAAACTTAATATTAATAATGTATTTTTGTGGAGTGACTCTACGATAGTCTTGTGTTGGCTACAAAAGGAGCCCTGCTGTATGAAAACATTCGTTGCTAATCGAGTAGCGGTGGTTCAAGAAATGACAAATGTGCGACAGTGGCGGCATGTTCCATCAGGTGAAAATCCGGCTGATATTATCTCCAGGGGGCTTGACTCTATCAAGCTTGTCCAAAGTGAGCTCTGGTGGAAGGGTCCTGGTTTCCTGATGAAGGATGAGTATCCATGTAAAGTGATTCCTACTGAAGTTATTGTGAAAGACTTTGCTGATGAACTCAAAAAACTTAATGACTCTAGAATTTCACTTAATATAAAAGTAAATTATTTCCTAAATGAATTCTTAAATTTGAGTAATAACTATGTTAAAATTTTGCATATTTTAAGTTTTATTTACAGGTTCTACAAAAATTGCAAGGCTAAGAACAAGATTAGCGGTCCTCTTCGCACTGAGGAAATTAAACATGCGGAATTAAAGCTAATCAAAATCGTTCAAGAAGAAGAGTTTAAAAAAAAATTAACTAGTCTTCAGAAAGACGGTAAGGTGGTTCCGAATAGTAAGTTAAAAAGTTTGTACCCCTTTATAGATAAGGACAATATTTTGCGTGTAGGCGGAAGACTAACCAATAGTAAGTATAACTTTGAAAGAAAATTTCCTATAATATTGCCAAAAAATCATAGATTAACGATCTTAATAACAGAGATGGTCCATAAAAAATAAATGCACATTGGACCTCAAGGATTAATGTGTAATATTAGGCAAAAGTTTTGGCCTTTAAGTGCTCGTAATCTTTGTAGGAAATTAGTCCATGAATGTGTGATTTGCTTTAAAGCAAAACCAGTCCTTTGTGAGCAATTCATGGCCCATTTACCACAGGAAAGAGTTACACCAGACTTCCCATTCAATTGTGTAGGAGTTGATTTTTGCAGGCCATTTATGATAAAATACAAAAATCAGAGGAAAGGAATTCTTAATAAAATATATTTATGCATTTTTGTAACAAAGGCTTGTCATTTGGAGCTATCGCAGCATTAAAAAGATTTGTTAGCAGAAGAGGTAAGTGTGCACGTATCTTTTCCGACAATGTGAGAAATTTTGTTGGAAGTAATTTAGAATTGAAGAAATTGAACAAATTGATTAACAAACCAGACGAAAATTTAGGTAATTATTTATCCATTGAGGGCATTGATTGGACGTTTATTCCTCCACGTGTTCCTAATCATGGAGGACTTTGGGAGGCAGCCGTCAAGTCTGTCAAACATCATCTCAGACATGTGGTGGCAAATTTAAAATTAACATTTGAGGAATTTTTAACTATAATTACCCAAATTGAGGGGATACTTAATTCACGCCCACTGTATCCTATGTCAGCTGAGTTGGATGACTTCGACGTCTTGACGCCTGGTCATTTTTTGATTAGAAGACCAATAACTGCATTAGTCGAACCCAGCATTTTAAATGCAAGTGATAACATGTTAAACAACTGGAAAAAGTTAACAAAAGTAATTCAATCCATTTGGAAAGGTTGGTCAAACAATTATTTAAGTACACTTCAACAAAGAAATAAATGGTATTACGAAAAAAATAATGTAGAAGTTGGTACTATGGTCATTTTACGAGAAGATAATACACCTGTTTGTAATTGGCCAGCAGGCAGAATTATAGAAATGCTAGCAGGTAAAGATAATAAAGTAAGAGTCATAAAAGTAAAAACAAAAAATGGAACTTTTACAAGGCCAATTTCTAAAATTTGCATTTTACCTTTACCTAAATGAGCAAAATTAATGTAATTATAAGATGTATGTCTATAGGGTTGTGGTATTATATTTTAATTAGATTCATGTTGTAGATCTGTATTTGTGAAAATTTTATAAACTGTTGAATGTAACTATGTCAACGCCGGGCGGTATGTTCACGCCTGCGAGCGCAGCGCCCCCGGTTAGAAAATTTTCCTAGTGATGCTGTCGACAAGAGTAATGAGTCAGTAAGGCGAGAGATGTTAATAAAGGAGAGTGTGTTTACCTTACTACTGAGTCATTGTTATTTATACAGTCCACTGTGTGATTATTAACCAAATTATTTATGAGAATGAGAACCAGCAAACAAACATCATTATCATAGGTAACAAATGTCCTGGGTTTTCTGTGTGAAGAATGGGGCAAATTTGAAATAGGAAGCCTCCCATTCAAGGCATTGCAAGGGTTGTCACTTGAAAGTTTACCTTTAACATCAAGATAATTTAAGATTATTAAGTAATTAGGTGAAAGGCTAGAAATTATGAATGCTACCTCATAATTAACAGTCCATTATAATCCAAATAATAAGAAACCGAAATCTCCCTCTCAAAACTCTTCTAAAAGGTTTACAGTTTATTTTCTTGCTTAAAGAATTTTGCCAAGCTCTTGAGGCATAGTAAATGAGTGATACAATGCCTTAGTTATAAATCAGTTTGAGAACATCAGTTTTAACCCCATAAAGATTCTTTGAAATTCACAGTAAACCAAGAATTGTCTTCCCTTTCACTCAGATATATAAGAAATATGTTGTTTCCACTGTAATTTATTGTCCACAATAATGCCTAAATATTTGTTTCATTGTACTTCTTCAATAGGCTCACTCCTAAGAGTTAAATCAGTATTATATGATGAGACTGATTTTTTATGCATCATCATAATTTTCAGTTTTGAAGAATTAAGTTTGTAGAATTTTGATCATTCATAAACATAGATTAAGATATTCTAAGAATGAGCACTGGCATCATTAATATTCTTACACTGTACAATAACAATAAAGTCATCTGCAAAAATGATCTGGTGATTGTTCTGGAATTTTTTCAAATTACAAAGCAAAGCATTCACGATAAGATTCCAAATAAAAGGGCAAAAATGAAACTCTGAGGACATTGTTTCTCCAAATCAAATGTTTTGGCAATACTACCCAAATGCAGCAGAGCAAAACTATAAGAAACTCTTTAACAAATAAAAAAATATTCTTAGGGACTTGAAATAAATGAGGTAAGACTTAAGTAATCTTAGAGACGTAAATAAATGAACAACACTAGGCTACAATACATTAAGCTTACATCAATTTACCCTTAGTATGGCAAAAATATTTATTTTGTACCCAAAATTCTTACTCACTCTATTGAGCAATCTTGATTAGAAGCAGAAACAAAAGATTTATGAAATGAAAAGCACAAATAAAAATATTTTAAATCTCATTTACAGAATTTTTGCTACAAAAATTTAAGAGTAAAGTCTGATGATCATTCATTTCTGAATAATGCCAAAACAGTTTATCACATATAATGCTTTTGTTGCATAGTGCTTCACACTTCTTTCAAAGACAGCAAATGTAATAAAGAGAATAAAGATAAATAGCATTATTTGGAACCACTTTTTAGCATAAGAGCTTTAAGTAGTTGAATGCTATTGCTTCTTCTGCTGCCAACTTGATGAAAGACAAATATAACAAATGAAATGATAAATCAAAGAATTTTTGAGAATTTACAGTAGCTACAAATTTTGAAAATTCATTCAAGATTTATTACTAAGAACAACAATTTGTAGTAATGAGATCAGTAGCCCTTCGGGAAATTTTGGGAAAGTAAAGTCTTAAAAATTCATTGTTTTCTCATTCTGTTTGCAGTATTTGTCTTTATTTAGTTGCAGATGGAGGGGATAATTATGTTCAATTACTGAAAATGCTCCTGCTAAAATAAAACTGATGACAAATAATATTGTTTCATTTATACTTAATTTAACTTGATATAACATTCTTTCCAATGAAAATAACATGGTTTATCAACATTATTACTCTTTTTGTACATATTTTTAGGAGTGGGGGAGAGTTTTGAAATATTTTATATATGCATAATTTTGGTTATACTAGACAAGATTAAATTGATTGGTAGAGCACATATTAAAATGTAAACTGACATGAACCTCATGTTATAATAGTACCGGTAAACTTTTGTGTAAAAAAGCATTAAAAGCATACCTAACTTTGAATTCTTTGCAGAAATTTCAGACATCATCATTTTTCTAGGAATAGTGAGAAATGGCTCATGCTCCTAAGCAGACAGTATAATAATATTTCAATCAATTTATTTTCAAATATCAAATTATGGCACAAGAAAATTACGAAATAGCAAATTTATAAGAGAAATAATATTTATCATTGATGAAATACACTACTGAATTTGCTACATTTATAAAAAAAAATTATCATACTATTTCAAAAGGCACTACTTTCCCTGACATTCTTGTATAAATGCTTTAAAACATATAACAGTAAAAAATATTTGAACTTAAAAAGAAATGCTGTAAAATAAACAGACCTTTATGTCTTCCTCTGCCACAACACCAAAATTTCCATCACTTATTTTTTTTACTTTTACACAACTAAACTTAGCTCCATGTTCTGAGCACCATTCATAAAACTTTTCCCAGTGTTCACTTCGGTCAGTGACTGGGAAATGATATTCTGAAAAAGATAATTAAATCATAGCTTGTTTTGCCCGTTTTACAAAAAATTTCAAATAACAGCTAAAATACTCAAATTTTATTATTTAACACTGCATGGAAATAAGCATTCTCAGAAACCTGCTCTAGGTCACTTCAGTTATTGATTAAAACAATATCATAGAAAATTTTTAATTTAAGTAGTATTGAGTGATTTCTCTATAAGTAGCTAATTATTAATAGTTTGAAAAGAATATGTTATATCCAGTACCTTTTAGTTATTTCTTTGTGCACAAACATATGCAATATATTGACATACAATATTTATTGTTAAGAGTATTTACAAGACACTTTCACAAAGTAATGGGAAAAGAGTGCAGAAGTTATTGAAAAAATTTTAATGCTTTGCAAAGAAAACTTTTAAAAGCTTAGAAAACTTACTCTTTTCAAGCTCTTGTATAGTTTGCAATAATGCATAATTTGTTTTCATTTCATCCCATTCTAATTTTCTAGACAAAACTTTTGAATTAGAGCATTCTATAAACAAAGTAAAACAGTTATGATTAATAAATAAGACATTTAAAATGCTTTATATTAGTACAAGATTTAAATTCCTTACAATTAAAACAAATATAACATTATTAATATCAATTATTAAATTAATACAGATGAAAATACTTGTAATACTGCACTTCAGAAACATCTTAAAAAATTAAATACTTTGAAGATTTTAATATTTGTAAGATTTAGATTTAATATTAATTTAAAGGGAGAAAAAAGATAAGAAAAAAAATTATAGGATTTATATTTTAATAGCTGCCCAAAAAGGGTCTTTTAAAGTTTAATGTGGTTTATCAGTAAAGATCATATAAAGATAGCACATATGAAATTACAAAATATGTTATAGGTCACCAAATGAATATGCATTAGATTAATATGGGAACATCATATATCTTCAACATATTTGGAAAGAGAAAAAATATATAACATTATTCCATAAAAATATTTAATGTTTTTAATCAGATATATCATGAATTGAATATGTAAATGTCAATCAGATTAAAAAGAAGGAAAAAATAATATTCTTAAGAACTAATTTTCAGGTTTCAAATGGAAAGAAACATCCCATAGCTTTGTAAAAAGAAATAACACAAATCAATCAATTTCTTTTGTGTACTGAGTAGTTTTAGTTTACCATATTTCCTACATTTATTTTAAATGCATAACAGCTACACCACTTACCTGTAGGTTTCAGACTATGACCACCCCGGGTCATTCCATATACCCTATATTGAACATAATTAATTTTACAAACTCTTGCTTTATGAAACCTCAGAACTGCATATCCATCTTCCAATAATAAAAACAGGACTAAAAAAATTAAAAATCTACAAATTAACTTTTTTACTGTATGCTAAATGATTCTGGAATATAGCTTTCCACACTTTGCTAAATTATCATCTGATAATGCATCACTGGCATGTCAATACCATCTCAGAAGCAAAATTTTAAATCGATCTATATACTTTTCTTTATGAATTACTATTGGAAACAAATCAATCTGCAAAGGCAAGAAGATATTCCTGTATAATCTTTCTTTAAGGTTACTGAAATCTCAAACTCTTAAATTTCAGAATATTATTAATTAACTTTCGAACAGATATTTTGATACAATTTTGGACTAAGTAATAAAACATAACTTTAAAAAATTTATAATTCATCTAATAAAGAAGCAAAAAATTAACACAGCTTTTAATGCACTCATTGAGATATCTTGGTTTCATAACAAATAATACACATCACTATATCACAGGAGATATTAATTAACTATTAACATTTCAATTGCCATGGCTACTGCTCTCCATTTTTTTTAATTATATCATTATTTATAATTATTAAACAAATATAAAAATACATAAAAATCACTCTTCCAAATTATTATATAATACAAATTAGTATTTCCCAAAATTTTCTGATTTAATATTTAACAATCATAAAATTATTCATAATTCTAGACATAACTGAATTTTTAAAAAGGGATATTTTATGCATTTAATATAAAGGTCATCTTTAATAAAAATTACAGTAGAGCCTCTATCAACTGAAGTCCCCATTTACCAAGCTGCCAATCAGTTTAAAGAAATCTTTCAGAAAATGCAGTAACATTAGAAACAGTACTGCCAAAACCAGTTATATGTTAAAGCCAAAAGATATCTATGATTATCTTTTGGCTTTTCTTATCAGTGATAATTTAACTGCCTTTTCATTATCTATTTCAGTGAAAAAAATGTCAGTTTTATGTATTAAAAATGAAAGCAACAGTAACTGATGAATCTGCAAAAATGTTTCAAAGGATAAAAGTATGTCCTTTTGGAATGGATAAATGTAGAAAATAGCAAACCAAAAACTGCAATGATATTCAGGATAATAATGAAATGAACAATATACAAATTAGATATGTTGAAATCTTGTTTTATTGCAATTACGGCTAAAGCACATTAGGGCTTTCTATCTACAGAAAAAGATGCCTTTGTGAAGGACTTTGAAATGAGACTGGCTTTTATGTTCATATTATATAAAGAAAAACAGGGAAAACTCTTATTCAGCACACTTGTTCACCACAATTTGAATTTAAATTGAACTATGAGAGTTTAGCAGTTTTTCTTCTTGGTTATTAGTAAGCATTGAGGTTTTCAGCAAAATTGTTTAATACTTAGCTCAACTTGCTGCTGTTTCTCTTTTCATTCATTTTATTGAGCAAAAACTGACATGATCATGTGCTGATTGACAGAATGATTGAACTGTCATGAAGAAGCATAACAGACCTTTTTCAAAAAAAGCTAATGTTTTCATTGAAATGCATTAAATCTAACAGAAAAAGAAATCTGGTAAAATTTCATAGTTTGTGTAAATGTGGACAGGGGTTTATTTATTCCAGTTTTTTTTTTTTTTTTTCAAAAGTATTTTTGTCACAAAATAAAGTATTCTAGATATTATTTTTTTAACTGAAGGAGACAAAATTCATTCAGTAATAATTACAGTAGTCCTTGCACATTAATTTTTTAAAATTTCAAGAAAACAAATTTTGGAAAATCTTGTTAAAACAAAAATTGGCACTATTTAAAAATTAGTCCCTATCAACTGAGTTTTTGATTATCTGAGGTGGTTACAGTTCCAATTACCTTAAATAATCGAGATTCTACTGCAATTTTAAAAACTTTAAGCTTTACTTAATTTTTTTTAATAAAAATTCCTATAAAGTGTTGGTTCATTTAATTATGGAAAGCACTCAAGGGCTATCTGTTTCTAGGGAGAAGTCCTTTCATGGAAAATTTTCTAAAGAAACTGGCTCATATACATATTACACATAAATTCTAAGAAAGAAAAGGTATAAATATTTTCATACAGAAGTAGAATCATTTTAGCATGAGTAAGATGTCAACTGAAGACTTGAAATTCTACTTTTGACTGATGCATCCCTAGACCTTACTTGTCAGATTTTGAATGCAAAAATACCACTTAAATTTTTCAAATATAAACTGTGAATGTAATTTAAATATTGGCACTGAAGATAAAATTTTATTAGATATTGACAAAATGATTAGTAAATCACACAGTACAGTATATAATCACATATTTCAGTATGTTATTATGGAGTTTAAACATCAAAACATGTGAGGGAAAAAAAAAATTGACAAATGACAAACAAGAACGTGCAATTAACAGAAAGATGGGGAAGAATTTCAATCCAAGCACATCAAATTTACCCAAAACTTTTATTATGAAAATCTGTATTTGATGAAAGCATGTTAATATGTACCTAAAGAATTTTGGAAGGTGCTACCTTATTTCACCCTCAAGAGAACAGCTAATTTACAATAAAGAGATGGTCAAAATACCCCATTATTGTAAATTCCACCATGAAAAATATTTCCTCACACAATTATGTTTGCAAATATCTTCTAGCTAAATGAGTTTTACTACGACTTGTATAACAGAAAGCGTTTTCTTTGGACTTCATACTTTTAAACAAGACACTAAAAATGTATAAATCCTAATTTTTGGAAACTTATCTATCCAAAGAAAAATTATTCTCATTTAATTTCAAATAAATACTGGTGAATCTTACGATTTAAAAGTTTTTGAACGATTGGTTTCAACTGATCTTTTACTTTCTTCGGCACTTTGTTTATTTCATGAGGTGCACAATTTTGCAGAACTTTTTTCTTCGAATTTTTCATATTCGACGAATCAGCGCTAACTTTCTTTGTATATGTTTTTATGTTAATATACCGCAATGATCAAAACGACCATCTTACAGTAAAACAGTAAATTATGTAAAACAACGAAACCACGTGCTTTAATTTCGCTCCATCGGCTATGATTATCTTAAGATTACGGCTACGATTATTCAAGAGTTTCAAAATAGGATGGAATTCATTATCATTGCTTCCAGTGTGAAAATGTAAAATAACCAGATATTTTATTTTTGTATGTTTTTTTTTTTTTTGTTCTTATGGTATCTTAACAAGTTATGAACTATATTTTTACGGCGGCGTTAGTGTATGGAGCGAAAAATTACATTTTATTCATTGGAAAACTGGCAACAAAACAATAAATCCTTGTTTTTTCTTATTTTTGTGAGTCGGCAGCAGACGAAAAGTACGTACAATTTAACATTGCATTTTGATAATTTTGTATCATTTATTACGCGTATTATATATGTCTATTTTTATGTAGTTAATTCGTTTTATCGTTTAGAAGCTGATATGGTTTATATGAGTATTATTCATTTTTATATGATTAAAAATAATACTGATTCTTTGACTGCATGAAAGTCTCTTCCCTATTAACTAGTAAAAAATGAAAAAAAATACACTGGTCTTCAGAATTCCTTACTTCCGTAATTCGTTTTACTGCGTTGTATAAATTTTGAAGAAAATATGATTCAGCTTTAAAAATTCAGTTCTTGTGCTAAATCTGTAGTATAAATCACACCTTTGTAACTTTTAAATATGATTCCATTAATTTTAATTAAAGCATTTTTAAGATATTCAATAGAATGAATGAAGGATGATCTATCTTAGTATTTTGCCATATTAAGAGAAACAGTAGTAACCTATTAAAATAATTTTGTGTTGAAACAGCACTAATTGGTTTTGACTGTACATTGTAATTGCAAAAGGCACAGGAAGATGTGTATCTGATAGTTTCTTTAGTAACTTATAACTTAATATTATGAATTCACCTTTATGAATCAGTATTATCTTCCTCTTTCTTCTATTTTTATGCAATACTGATTAAACTGATTAAGTCTCAAAGCATTTTTGTTTTCCAGAACGATTAAAGATCTTGTTAAACTCAAATTTCATGAACTCTTTCACATAGATTATAGGAATAGCTTACTTAATGTAGCTATTAATGAAAGCACAGTAACCAAGTGTAATAAAAAATAGCTATAATTAGAATTCAGTCATTAGCTTGAGTAAATTAGGAAGAAAATATGTACATGTGTAAGCAATAAAATCATTAAACTTAATTAAAATCTGTTGCTAAGATTTTCTTTTAATGGATAAACATATAATTGAGCTACTTTTTTACAAAAAAAAAAAAGTAAATGTGATGTATGAATATGACTAATTTATTCTCTTATGCAATTTTTTGTAGCTGATGAACATTTTACCAAAATTTTGGTGAACTTTTGGAACTTCATTCCATGTCAGGCACAGCATTAAACTGAATTTTCTGTGCAAACTGTACAGTGTAATAAAAACTGGTTTTATTTTTGTTTGTTTGTTCCAATTAGCTTTTAAGCCATGTTCTCCTTTTATTTGCATTCTTTATCATGTTCTTCATATGCATGCTTGTCCTACCTGAAGAATATCATTTTCATTAAACTGTTCTGAATGGGAATTCAGCCAGTTTTTCCCATCTTCGTAAATTTCTTAAAGTTTTTTTCCACTTGTGCTAATTTCTTCTAGCCATGTTATTTGTTCATTCCAAAATGGAAGCACCAAAAAAAAAAAAAAAAAAAAATAAACACAGAATAACTATGTTAAACAATTAATGACTTGTTTAATATAGGAAATGGTATCATTTCAATAGATTGTGGTCATTATGAAGTTGTAAATATTGGTTTGATATTTTATTTATTGTTGCTGCAGATGTATTTAAAGACTTTACAATTGATTTCTGTACTAGTAAAATTTCTCCTATTACTCGATTTAGCTTGAAAAACATTAGAAACAGTATGTACCTTTTCTGGTATTCGTTCTTCTTTCTGTATAGAATGAATGACTGACATTTTTACCTTTCCAGTTAATAATGTTGATTATAACATAAAAACTTTATTACCATGCATTTCACAACATTTTTTAATTACGGAATCGAAATATTTATCTTCAGAAAGTGCAAAAACATATCCTTCAATCCACATATTTATTTGCAACATTTTGGAAGAATAAATTTAAAAATGGCAGTTGATATTTCTCATTTTGTAGACTAAGTTGGTACTAAAAATTTTTATTCCAAAACACTTGTGTTTTTTTTTAATTCTTTATTGAAATCATTCTAAAATTGTATAAACACACTCTGTATTTAAAGTATTAGTCACTTTACATGTATTTTCTCTGTAATAAATGTATGTTAGTAAAATCAGTAATTTATATATTTGACTTTGATGTTTGAAATTGCATTCACTTTGCATCAGCTAAAGCAAAACTCTGGCAGGAATGAAATCTTGACCAAATAAATTGAAGGTTTGGTTACAATATATAGATACTTTTGAGAATTATGTTACTTTCATATTTGCATTAAAACTGCTGAATAAATACAATTAGTTTCATATGAAAAATCAGTATTAAATACCGCTAATATTTAATGTAAGTGTGATGATGATTTTAAATAACCAACTTAAAGCATTTATGCAAAATTGTGTGTTTAAAATTTAAGCAAAAAAGCAACCTTAGTCCCTCTCTTCTGAAAACATTATACCTGTGTCTGAGCAAAATCCATAGTTTTTTGTTCAAATTCTGCACAAAACACGGTTGTTTTTTTGCTTGCTTTTAATTTAAAATGATATGGCTTTGAGAGAATTATTTGTTATTGATAGAGTAGACTTGTTTGCATTGAATGTTTTAATTTGAAATCTAAATCAGAATAAATGAATTTACTAATTGTTTGCACTTAAAATAGTGTATATCTTTTGCCTATATTTCAGGTGTAATTATTCATTAAGTATCCCATCAAATAACTAAATGTTTTGTGTCATAGATGTCATTTCCAGATAAAGAAAAAAGGAAAAAATGCTGGAGTTCTCGTGATGCGTATTGGGATTGTTTAGATCAGAATAATGATAACCAAAAAAAATGTGAAAATGAAAAGAGAAGTTTCGAAGATGACTGTTCTAATCTATGGGTAATTAGTTTTATTGTAATTTAATTGCATGTATTTATTAATCTATGGTGTGTGATTCTTGTTGACTTCTCATAAATTTTTATTGCAACTGATACTAAAATTTTGCATCATCAAAATGCACTAATTCTACAATGAATCAACAAAATAATAATAGACATCTATTTATATTTACTATTTAAAACATGTTACATTTAATTGCTTTTGACTCTGTTAAAGCACCGTTTTACAAAAAAAAAAAAAATTACTCATGCCTTATAGGAATCAACCTCAACCTAATAAAATAAGCCATACTACGAGACTGCCAAATAAAGAATTAATTAAACCTTGCCCCTCAACTCATTCTCCAAGTAGATATGTTGGCTTTGCCAAGAGAGTATCTTGACCTTTATTCAGAATAAAGAATATTTAATAATAAATATTCATTGCATAATCATGAAAGAAAAATACAGTTTAAATCATAATGGCTAACAAGAATAACAATCTGTAGTACAACGGCAATTATGTGTGCGAAAAGGTTGTTTGCATAGCCTACCAAGTTCTCTGCTATTTCATGATGACCAAAAGTCCCCAACCAACCGATTGATCCAACCGTAGCTGAATTAATCAGTTTCTGTGGAAAGCTTCCACTAAGACAATTTATATTATTGACAATAATATAAATTGCAAAATTTAAATTTAAATAATAATAAATAATAAATTTAAATAATAATATATTGAAAATAGTTATTAAAATTACGTTTACTATTTATTTTTATTTACATAAGGTAGTTACATAATGTATTCATTTATTTATTTATATTTAATTTCTATTAATTACGTAAAAAAGCAAAATTCTGTTTCCAGACATCACAGCGAAGTCTGCTGTTGAACAGTCTGGTCGCCTCATCCCTTCGAGAGATATCAGTTGTAAAATAAAACAAAAGATCCTAAAGAAATGGCAGTGGCTTTGGGACTTCCAATCTTGTAACAAGTTGAGAAGGGTGAAGCCTAAAATAGAGCATTGGGATTCGACTAGAAATCTTAAGGAGGAAGTTCTTTTGACTTGCCTTAGAATTGGTCACACTAGAGTGACACATAACTACCTTCTGAAAGGTGAAAATGAGCCTTTCTGTTCAAATTGTAATGTTTGTTTGTCAGTCTATCACATTTTAATTGAGTGTCCATGTTTTAATAATCTTCGTCAGAAATATTTATATGTACGCCTTGGTTTCTGCCAGAAAAAATCACCAAGTGATATTGGTTGTTTGTGAAATCTGGAAGTGTGCTGTGTGAAATAGGTTTTTCGGTAACCCTAATGTAGATAATGGTGGCGAAACTAACATTGGGGAATTCTTTTTTAAATTTTTGTTATTAAAAAGGGGTTATTTCTGTGAATATCACCAAATGTATTGTGATAAATTTAGATTTTGGCTATTTTTTGTAATAGTAACCCATTCATTTGGACCCGGGTTTTTGGTTGTTAGCATTCTTTTCAATTGCTGTGTTTGGTTTCACAATGGTCATGTATTTTGAAGTTGCTATTATGTTGCTTGCTACTATTGCGAATTTGAGGTTTTGCATCGGTTAGATGATGGACAAAAGATGTTTGATTTTTGCATGAAAGCTGGTTTAATTGCTGATAGATATGAATGAGTCAAAACAATGAAAAATATAACCGAATTGCTTACGTGAAGGATGCAGGAGATGGTGGTGTGAAGCCTAAACGTATGCACCTGAAAAAAAGGTATGTTATAAAATTGGTGTTTCATTTATTTATTCATCTCTGTGTGTTAATTTTTAAGATTAAGATTGTTAAGATTTGTTGTTTAATGTTTTTATGTTAGGAATTATGTATTTTTGGTAATTTATTTCTCTCTGTTTGTGTATTTTTGGTGGTTATTTTTTCCTTGCTGTGTGTTAAGACAGCAGTGAATTTTTTACGTTTAATATGATAGTTTTAACTTTGCTTTATCTTCTTGATTTTGTTTAAGTGAAAATAGATTATGGACAAAGTTAAGGTAGTGCACAATGCCTAGTTTGTGCAATTCTCTGTTTTTTTTAAAGTTAAAATGGGTCAATGTGTGAATGGACACTGAGTTTGTGTAAGTGTTCGACTTCTTGTTTTGGTTTCATGTAGCGGGTACAAGGATTGGCACCATCTTGAAATTGGTGCCGATCCTTAGTGATGCCGAAAATGAAACGATTCACCGAGGGGTACCATAGAATAAATTTAAATTGAGAGGTCAATACTAATTTATTTCACTACCTGAAAAAAGCAGGTCTCTATTATTTAATTTGATTTTATGTTGAGATTGCATCTTAGAATTTTAATGCTATGTATTTCAATTAATCAGATGTTTTATGATTTCATATCTATACTGCATATATCATTGCCTGAATCTTAATCAGCAGTTCATCCCACCATTTCATAATCTTACTACTTCATCGGTTTTATAATTGTGCTGTTGTTTTTAAATTTTTTTAAATCTAACATATGTACAATAGTTTTTGTGTGTTAAAGTATGAATCCTGTGTTTGACACGTATGGCCTTTAGAATTTTGCACCAGATATCCATTACCACCACCAAAATTCTGTTTCATGTATTTAAATCTAATGTTTGATGTAATTACTGTATATAAAACAATATTCAGAAAGATGTAAGCATTCTGTATTAATTTGGGGCTCTCGAACTTTTTTAAATTTTGCTATGCAGCTTTTACTGTCATAAAGTTTAGTTACATTTGATATAAAGAGTGTTCAGAATTAAAAAAACCTTATTTCAAAGCTGCCTACTGGTGAATTCATTCATCAGAAAATAGTTAAATTTTGTGGTAGACTTAATGAAGGAATGGGAATATCTTTCAGCAAAAATAAATGTCTTATGTATAATGTCACCAGAAGGCATTTTACTTTGAAAACATGAGTAAAAATGTAAATCTTTGTCCATGTCATGGAGCTCCTGTTACAAAACCTGGAAATATTCATGGAGATTTTGTTTTCAATGTGTTTTTATGAGATAGCACTTTGTTAGTAAAATTATTTTACCAAAACAGTAATTCCACAGTAGCTACTGTATGGAAATTTCAGACTTTGAAGGGTATTCAAAGAGGTTCAATGAATATTAAAAACCTCCAAAAGATGAAATTTGAAGAAACAAGATAATTTTCTGTTCATCTTGGAAGAGAAAACCCGTTTCTGTAGAAGCAGTTCAGGTGATAGAGAACACAGCTTCAAACTTTCTGGCAAGCACCATTGTCTGTGGCATGTAGCAGAAGTGTTGGATAGGTCACATTCAACTGTCCATAAGATCTTATGAAATATCCTCCAATATTATCCTTACAAACTTTCACTGGTGCAGCAGTTGCTTCCACGATTTTGAAGCTTGATTCCAGTTCTCCTTTCACTTTCTTGCTCACTTTGAGGTTGATTCAGAATGACCTTGAAATATCCTCTGGACAAACAAAGCACATTTTCACTTAGACGTGGCACTGAATATGCACAACTGCCAAATTTGGGAAGCAGAAAATATACCCTATCTTAGAGGTTCTGTTGCATTCACCGAAAGTGATGGTGTGGTATGGATTTTTTGAATCATTTATTCTCAGCCCATATACTTCAAGGAGTTAAGTTCTACAGGTTTAGTGACATGCTGGATCACTGGGGAGCAATATGTGTCACGTTAGATAATAAAATTGTCCAGCTGTGCAAGCATGTTAGTGCCTTGAATGCACAATCTTTATGAAAGATGGAGCTCCTCCACACATTTCACGGTGTGTTAAGAATGTTCTTAAATATCGTTTTACACAAGAATGTGTCATCAGCTGGCACTTTCATTTCATACGATTTTTGGGTTTGAGGGTATTTGGAACATCTGATAAGTCGTGACCATCCAAGAATTTTACTTGATCGTAAAGCTAGCATTTCATGCTACATGCTCACGATTTCTTACCACACACTTCAGTCAACCATGAAACATGCCATCAGTATTAGGCATACAAAGATATTAAAAATACAAAAAGCTTTTTATATTTTTCCCATAAAATGCAAAAGTTTAACCTTCCCCCCCCCCAATAGACAGCTGAATAGTTTTGTATCAGTTTTATGTTGAATGAAAAGATCAGTATAAAACTGATACTGAGATATTCACCTGTTTTGTCAAATTTTTAAACTCAATTATATGTTTATTGTATTATGCATATTTTCAGTTATTATGGGATTTAATGTGAGAAAGCATTTTGAAAAGCTTTTTAATCAACCTTACATAACTGTACATTATGTGGTTAGAAGGATATGTAAAAATTAATTAAATATTTGGTACTTTCTCCCCAACCAAAAAGTTGTGAACTCATTAGTGATTTTGCTTCAAAAACAACACAAATCCACAAACTTGGCATCTTGCAACTTTAGCATCAGATACTGGCCAAAACATGAGGTACATGCATACAGGGCTTGCCAAATAAATGCTTTCTGGTAACATTGTCCATATAACCATTTTGGTGACGTACTGCATAATCTCCATATATATACATTTTTACCACTTTTCATTGGGGGTCCAGATAATGACAAAGTACCAAATATTTCATATGGAAATCTAATAATGTGTGATTGATTAAAGTAGATTTATTGCAAATACAATCATGAAAATGGTTTTTAAAATGTAATAATATTTGCTTGTTTTAAAAAGCTGTGTTAAGTTAAATTAATATTTATATTTTAAGACTTTTTAAAGTTCAGCTTATCTTTGTGATTTGTCTCATTCACTGTTGAATAATGAATCTTTAAAGACAATGCTATAATTCTTCCTTTACTGATAACAAATTATTCAAAGTACCCTTGTTGAGAAAAATAAAGACCTTAACATTTATGTCATGTTTATTAAGCTTTGTTTCATTCAAATTAATGTGATAACATTGAATTTTACTCTAATTATTTAAGTACAAAATAATTTCATTTCATTAACATTTCATAACATTTATTTCATAAACACTTTTTTAAAATGTGAAATGCTCTATAACAATGATTATAGTTATGAATAATAACAATATATGACAAAATGTTTAAGGAAGTTTGAACATAATTGATTTGAAGTACATAGGGAAAAAAATTTCCTCATTTATTAGTATTGTATCTTCCTTATCCATGGACCTAAAAATGTAATGGTAACTGCTGATTATTCAAATATTAGCGGCAGACATTTATAGAAATAAATGTCATAATTTTCCAAAAAGCTAATGTTTTGTACACACTTAGAATAAATGATATTTATCTTGGTTTACAGATCAGTCTCTAATATCGTATTCCCTCTTAAATATTATTTAAATATATTGTTTGAGTTCTAAAGCAAATAAGATTTGTAAAAAGTTTGTGTATTATGCTAATCTATAGTAATTAGTTTGTTTTTTATAGGTACAACATTTTATACGCAAAAGAGAATACTTGAAATTTAAAGAAAAGCTTCAGTCTCAAGATCCAGTTGAAGAACTAAAAAAATCCTGATGTTACAAATGCGTAATGCCCATTTTGTGTACCACTGAACAGTTTTTACAGCTTGTTAGTTTATTTTTATTATGTAATTTGTGTATTTATGCTTTCCCTCCCTGAATAAAAATATCTCCATTTTTACTAAAAGGTTGAAATACAAGCATAATATTGTAGATATTTAAATAAAGCAATTATTTATAAAAAATCTTTTTCATAATTCTTTGGAATGTTTTTTTTTTTAAGAATAATAATGCATATGGAAATTAAACCCATAGCTGTCAAGCCATGGGAAAAAAAACAGGGTTTCACAGTGTAACACCATTCAAAAGACTGCCAAACTGACTTAAATTCACTTTATAATGCAGGATTCAGATTACTGAACTATTTATGATTCTGGTGTAAAATACATTGTCACAAAAAATATATGCATCCAGAAGGAAACAAACTACTATCACAAAATTTAACATATACGTAGTGTATGAGTAGATAAACCAATGATTACAAATTCAGAACAAAAGATCATTTTATAAAGAATTTAAGGTATGAGAAGACTTACAAATCAATAAGCAGTATAGCCACCTCTGGCAGGTATACAAGCTGAAACACGGCATGGCATCGAATCAAGTAGGTCATTGCGGAAGCAATCATAGCAGCTTGCAGAAGATCATGCCATAATCTTTGCAATTGTGCAGTTAATTCACCAATATTCCTCAACAGCTGCAGTTGCCATCCAAGCATGTCCCAAATATGCTCTATTGGTGAGAGGTCTGGTGACCTGACAGGTCACTGGAGTATGTCATATCCTTGAAGAAAACATTGTTGGGAGAGCCATGCAGTATGTGCACAAGCTTAGTCTTGCTGATAAATGGAACCTGGACAACTTGATAACATAGGCAGTACACCTGGCATTAAAATGAAGACATCAAAATGAGCCATCATAATGCCTTGAAGGATGCTAGAGGTAACCGTGTGTCCCAACAAATCACTCTCCACACTTACACACCTTGCGTAATTACTGTATGCCGCTTGACAACAAATGCCAGATTGGATTGCTGGACTAGCCACCTCCACACACGTGTGCATTGGTCATCAGAATTCAGACTGAATCGGGATTCGTCACTGAAGATCACAGGTCTCCAGTTGGTCACACTCCGGCTTGCCTGAGTTTGACAAAAATCCAATCAACACTGCCTGTGATGTGGACTCGGTGGTAAGTGCCTTGATGTTGGCAGCATATACTAGCATTGGCCAGTTGTCTTCAAATTGTTTCCCTTCATACCACCCAATGTCTGGAAGATAGTAAATGGCGTCAAATTAATTCTAGCGATGTTGCTGGTACGGACGTAACCGCTCTGATTATTGACCTCATGCTCATTTATGTTCCTGAGATGCTCTGACACTCCATGATGGTAGACTATCCCTTCTGTGATCCATTGTCACCAAAACCGAGCATCTACCATATCATTCCAACCAAGGTGGTGGCCGATCTACCCCAACCTACATCTCTGAGGCCTCCTATATGCCCCTTCTCAAAGTCCAACAACTGTTCATACTGCTGCCAGTTACGTCTCAGAGGCATCTCTAATCACAATACCATCCATCCAAATCGACAAAACTTGTTTGAATAGGCCTAGACTATGAGCAATCATGCTTTTAAACTCTCTTAGCTGCACATCTCATATGCGCATAGTGCATTAACCCTTGTCTCCTTGGCATCAAAATTTAAATCATTTGTATACTTCTTATCAGACCACATTCCTGCCGAGTTTCGTGATTGTGACTCGATTTCATCTGGGTACATATATATATTGTGACAGAATGTATATTAATATTTAATTAGATATTCTAAATTTTATGTTCTTTAGCTAATTTCGCTTTGTAGGTTTCTTATACTGAGAATTCCTAAGCAAAGTACTTTTAAATATGATGAAAATAAAACAAATAATTAATGTAGTACATACAACTGAGTAGATACACTTATATACCCTATGTAAAATGGGGTGGGCAAAAGCCAGCTGAATCTGACTTTTAATTGCTTATTGTTATAAAATCCTATGTGATGACATTTTCATTACTTTCCTCCCGATTTTGAATGCAAACTACTGAAATCAGCAGTATGAATGTGCATCACTCAGTGATTATATTACCAATCAGCCTAAACTGAGAACATAAGATATGCTATAAAAGATGTGCATCTGCCGAAGAATACAGTTCTATCATTTCTAGTAACTTTAATGTAGAGATTAAACAACACAAGCACTGTTGCACCTTGGGACAGCCCTGCCTGCATGATGCACTTAAAAAGTTCTTTCTGGCCCATGGTTAAAAGTGTTTGCCTACCCATTATAAAACAGAATTAAACACAAATATTAGCATTTAGCAAACACTGCTTAAATTTTCATAAAAAGTTTTACAAATGTATACAATAGATTAAAAAAAAATGTAGATGAAATAAATTTAATAAAATTACACTCATAATCACTAGAAGTGGTATAAAAGAATTTGGGCAATTTAAATTGGAATAATTAAATTAATTCCATTTATTGCTGGGAAACATTTTTCTTAGTAAAGGCTAAACATTAAAAACTGGAGGATTTTGTGATGAACAACCACGAGTTTTCCGGTTTTACCACAGCTTCCTTATAGAAATTCACTGTTTGTTAAAACATGTTTTCTTCTTTTTCCATAATCTAAAGAAAAAATAGAATTATTCCATTGTCCTTTGCCAAATTTTTCCAAATTATCTAATCTCAATAGCACATAGCATTGATGATATATTTGATAAAATATGACAACCATTCTGAAAAAGATGATGATGAATATAAAATTACATGTTGCTTAATAATCTGCACTGTTCAGTGATTACACAGCTACTCATGAAATTCAGAAATTTTCTAATGCAGAGGCTGCTCTGTTGGTAACATTTAAACCATTTTATAAAAATTATATTTTAAGAGTAAATTGTCCCATGCTGAAATATAAAAACACCACAATAAATAAATTTCTAGAGTTTTCGGAAAGGTTTTATTATTTATGATTACAATAAAAATCATAAGTGAAAATATCTGTAGCAGAACAAAATGTTTCAATTTCTTGGTCCTTCACAAGCTAAATAAAATTTCGAATTTCTTATTTAACATCTCAAAGTCAGCTCTTGAAAAATAATTTTCCTTGTGTTACATTTTTCACATATAATGTTTTAAAATGTAGTTTTACATGTGAAATCAAGATTTCGTTTTACCAATTTGAAGACTGGGTCTAACAGATTATTTATTATAATGATTATCGATTTCTTCATCAGAGATCTTAAATTATACTTTTAATCATCAAATTACACTAAATAGCACAAAAAGCCAAAGGAACAACCCTCAACATTGATAAAAAATGAATTTTTTAACATGGAAGTAATATTTAAGCCTTTTATAATTTCTTTGTATGGTGAATATTGATTTGTGGCCAAGTGGTTAAAGCCATAATACTCTATCAGTGTGGTTAAAGCCATAATACTCTATCAGTCTGCCCCTGTTTCTATTCTTAACAGATAAAACAGCTATCTACATATGTGTATGTATACACTGGTGTGCAAAAATTAAGGACGAGACGGTTTTTTCAATATAACTTTGAACAAAAGCTTTCCAAATCAACACATTTAATACCGTAAGATCCCCAATACGTAAGGACATGAGTAATGTAAGCAACACTTCCTAAAAGAGAAATCAGAGGGATAAAAAGAAGCTTTATTGAAAAAGTAGCATGGAGCGCAATGCGACTGAAGGCCGAAACATCCCTGTGATGGGTGTCCAGCAAGAAACATCCGGTCTTTAATAGGGGATATGATCTCCCCTGACTGCTAGGCAGGTTTCACATCATTTGTGCATGCTGGATATGTGGTTGTTAATGAGTTGTTCAGACACTCTGCTCGTTCCTCTTGTAGCACCAATCGCAGTCTCGGAATCGTTACTGGCGATGAGTTACGTGCTGCCACGGGTCTCCCTAGTAAGTTCCGTACATGCTTGACGGGATTTAGATCCAGAGACCTTGCCGACCAATCCATGTGTTCAATATCTTCACTCTCCAACAGCTCTTCGACAGTAACTGTGCGATGAGGTGGAGCGTTGTCGTCCATGAAGAGGAACTGAGGACCCATAGCCCTTGTGAAAAGACGCATGTAAGGAAGAAGAACCTCGTTACAATAGCAGTCCCAGGTGACGAACCTCCTTGGGAGATATGAAGGTCGGTCCGGCTACCAAGCATTATGTCTGCTCGAACGAGAACTCCGCGACCTCCAAAACAGTCCCTTTTGATGATGTTGAAGGGGTTATTGCGTGTTCCCCGCTCTGTCCAGATGTGTATGTGTCTAGAATCGCAACTCAGACTAAATCTGCTCTCATCTGTAAAGAGTACTCGTCCCCATTCATTGTCTCTCCAATTCCGGTGTTCCCGGCACCACAGAGAACGCCTTCTCCGATGGGCAGGCGTTAGAGGTACACACCGTACAGGGCGTCGTGCAAACAGACCACCACCGTGCAGTCTTCTGGCCACGGTAAAACGCGATATCGGTCGTCCAGTCGCCTGTGTCGTGTGTCTAGCGATTTCTCCCGCTGTCTGCCGCCTGTTTCTTCTGGCCTGTAAGGCAATATACCGGTCATCTGCGGGTGTGGTTCCTCGTGGACGACCACTACTAAACCCCCGGATAGCTGTTCCTGTAGTTTGAAATTGTCTCCAAAGTCGTGAAACGATGCTGTGAGCAATTCTGAACTCTGCAGCCACACTTGTCACACTGCGGCCTTCCTCCAACTTCACAATGATTCGACCTCGGGTAAAAGCATCCAGATGTCGTCTAACAGATTGATTATTCGCCATTTCTCGCTGAGGCAGTAACTCGGTGCAATCTCTTTGCCAGAAATACTGATCTTACACCGACAACATGCTTTATACTACTCAGACACTCCCCCATTACGTCTACCTGCATATCTGCGCATGTGCTACCGTACATCACCTTACTTAATCTCCTGATTGGTCTTTCTGTCCGCTCTGCCTCTTCGTTCAACTGATATGCTAATTTTTCGACTTTGTCCTTAATTTTTGCACACCAGTGTATGTAAGATAATTGAGGGTTAGTTTCACAAAAGCTCAGTCAAAAATATCCATTATTAATGCAAATGCAATAAACTGAAATTCCTGACACATTAAAATTTAGTATCAAGGTACAGTAGTGCATCAGTATGCATTCATTCTGAAATACATCCTACTTGAATGCAAAAATTTTTGTTTGGAATGCGACTCAAGTTCGATAAGTCACGACTGCATGCCTTGTTCGCTTGTTTGTCTCTTCTGAGAAAATTGTGTTTTTTCACTAAAATTTTTTATAAATTCAATAACAGTGAGTTTTAGTAAAGTTGATGAGAACAGTCAAGCATTGAAGAAAACTGTTGGGATCACCATGGAGTTGAAACGTATGAAGATGGTATGCGTATTTGGACTTAACTATTGCAAGGTAAAATGATAATGCCAAAATACAATGGTGTCTATGTTTGTAGAAAACCAAAGACACTATATTAAATTGGCTACCTAAGATTAGAGATACTGAGCATATTGAAAGATTGCTTTTACCTCAATAGCAGAAAAACATTAATGTATAGTGTCATGTATGGTCCTTTATAAATGTATAATACATATTTTGTCCATGTTTCTATTTTATTATTTACCAGCATTAATAACAACAATAGGATTTTTTATAAGTTTCTAATTTTTATATGGTTATTTTCACTTATATTTCATTCAAAAGTTTATTTAGTATACTTCCATGAATCTGGAACAGATTAATGCCATATACCTTTGAACTACTGTACTCCTTAAATTCATTGAAACAACCTTGTATTTTGGCGTACATTTACTAAAAATACTTGATCAATTTCGAGGGCAGCTACCCTTTCTAGATATTTTGTTCTCCTGATGAGGAGGGACCTGTAGCTGCCCTCGAAATCGATTGAGTGTTTTTAGTAAATGTACGCCAAATACAAGCTTGTTTCAGTGAATTTGTCTCATTGGCATGTTTTTCATCTATTATACTGTACTTCTTTTTTAAAGACAGACAAAGCTATTTAAATATATAAGTGTATATATATATATATATATATATTATTATTATTATTATATAAATGTATTTTACCCTATACACTTGCAAATCATTATTTTTTAAATTCTTACATGATTTCTTTCACCACTGCATTTATACAATGTCTCTCAAGGTCACCATATTCTAATTTTAAGATATTACATGGGCATACTTTCTTCTAAATGAATGTTTTTATCACTGCATTGTATTAACATGCTTGTAGATACTATGTGGAAGTTACAATGGCAACATTCAAACTCACAACCCTTTAAAGCAATTGATTCAGAATTCAACCATTTCAGAATGGTGCTTGAGCAAAGTCATTTTATTGTTTATTTCCAGTGTAAATTCTATTCATTGTAGAGATCAGGTGAGAAAATTACCTATATATATGTTATTACAGTAAAAGCTCAACTATCAGGAAACTTAACATTTCAGTGATATCCAGCTCTTTTTCCCTTTACACATTCATTCTCAAGACCTACAGATTTTTATTACTAAATTGTAGTCATGAGTTGATAGCCTTATTTTCAAAATGAGTTCTATAGAAAGGTGGAACACAAATTATAAATTTTAGTGTAACACTAAATCAAGTCTCTGTATATTTTTCTTTTATTGATTCCAGTACCTGTTCTTTTCAGTTGCTAAGGCTTTATATTTTTTGTGATAAAGCATGTACCGATAATTGTACCTTTTCGTATGTTTTAAATAATTTTATGTATGCTAAGATTTTTTAAGCTGTTTCCAAGATCCTTTTAAACTTCAGGTTCAGCAATGCTGTAATTTCCTCAGGATTTTATCTGAAGTGACTAACATTTTTTCATATGAAGCAAGTGACACTCTACATATCTTTTGACTGCCATATTAAAAACTTTTGACTGAATATTCTTGTCTACTGCAACTCAATAATCTTCCTTAATTTATACGAATGCTGACCAGTTCTTTTTCTAGCTTTCAAGGAAGTCACATACTAAATTCCAGTATACATCAGATGGTATATTTATTCAATTAATTTGGCTCACAGAAGCTGGTGATTTCAGCATTTTATGATCTGAAAAGTATACTCTGTAGCATTTGCAGAACTCAAATCACAAACAAATTATCTCATTAAAAAAACAAAAACCTTGGACAATGAATGGTGTTTTGAATTATGAACACTCAAATCATTAACATATAATTTTTAAATGTATTTTGACATAACCTAGGCCACATAACGAATACTTATGGGCTTCTGAAAACATCATTTTAATATTTAATAATATCTCCCTCATCATTTTCCACTTATGTTATCTACCCCTCTTTGTAGACGTGTACAGCAAAATAAACTTTTTGGGTTTAATATTGCATTAAGTACATAAGAGCTTTCACATTATCTATGTCTTTCACAGTACCACTGATATAGGTGCCAAACAGATATAAGATATGAGCCGAAAACTGTTTTCTAATTTTCGACATATTCGCTGCATAGATTACAAAAATATCAATTTTACATTTAAATTAATTTCCAACCTTTTCAATAACATCAAACTAAAAAACAATCCTGCATTTCTCTATTTGTTCTTCAACTGAATCATTTAAAAATTTATCACTTAAGATGATGCACTGTGTATTTTTTGAATTAGTACACTCATTAATAGTGAGACTAGGGACATGGAAGTGACATACTTTCTTTCATTATACTAACGTGGCTTGCATAAAATATTTTAAACAATTTTACTTCTTTAAATATCTTCTGTTTTTTGTACTTAACAATTAAAATCTCTTTAAAGGCATTATAGACTTTTTCAAGATTTGATTTCCATACATTTTCCATTATTATTTTTTAACTCCCCAAATGAGATGGGGTGACATATCTGATTTTAGTCAGTATTTTTTAATCCACAAATTAAAATCATTATTTTGATCATCTGATTATAATCACTGACACCCTAATTAAATCTTTATCTTTCAACCTATAACTAAGCAAACTTTTTTTTTTTTTTTAAATCCAATCACGGGCACTTGCCTAGCATTGGCCACTCCTAGGGCCAGAAGTGGTGGCCATTTTATTGTAGAGGCACCTGATAGTCAACCACATTGCCTCCTATAAAAGGATAGACAGTTACAACCATGCCTTCTTCTGGGATTCGAACCCTGATCCTTTGGTACTGCACTACGATCCCCTAATCACTATATTGTCTAGATGGCATAGTTAAACAAACTGATCTACAGATTGAGCTAAAAGCTGCAAATGTACATCTCATTAATTTAAATTTTTATTTTATTCTTTTAATAATACATCTAAATGATATAATTTAATATATTCCTATGAAAATTCTAATTAACTGCAGCATTGCTGTAATAAAATATATGATGTTTCCATAAATTTTTGCAGCCCAGTACAGAACATCAAGTCAGAACTGATAACTTCAGCAACTGAATGATACTAATAAAAAAGTGCATCATAACTACTACATGGATATGCAAATTTTCACTTGTATGTGTACAACTGAAGCAGTTAGATTACTTAATTAAAGGAAGCTGCAGTAAAATTTAATTGCTAAATGCAGATAAATTAAATATCACATTTCAATAGCATTTGTTAATGAAGTACTCTAAAGCTTCCAGCTTGGAGGAAATGTCTCGGGACTTTCACAGAGAAACTGCTTCATATTTAAATTAAACATGAAAACAAAAACTTTTCATCAGTCCACTTACTAACCATGAATAAAACCCATGACAAATTATCAAGAGTTCCATTGTATGAGAGCATTGTATCAAGAGCTATGTAACCACTACTAGACTATTTTGTCAGCAGTAAAAAAAAAAAAAAAAAAAAGAGAGAGAGAAAAGGAATTGACTTGATTTCACCAGAAGTAAAAAAAAAAATAACTAAAATAATATCAAGTACTGTCCTGTATGGCTGGACATTAGATACGAAAAAATATTAGACGATACAATTATCATTCACCACTTAACTGAAAAAAAAATTACTTCAAAAATGAAACCCGTATTTGGGGAGAAGTATAAGATGTTTGCTAGTAACTTTGATAATGCAACATTCATTTAAAGGACCATTCAATCTAATAAGCAAGAAATAAAATGAAAAACTGATTCAACCATGAACATGCAAATAGATAAAAATGTTCTTAATACTATCCAAGTGTAGTAAAAAAATAGAAATATTTATTACTGTAAAAATTTAAAAAAAAAAAAAAACTATTATTCAAACTTAAATTGAGTTTGATTTGCAGAAAGTATTTTGAGGGATGATTTTCTTATTAAAAAACATAAGTTCACAATACAAAAATGACCCACAAAGGCAATGAAAGAACAAAGAAATAATGTTTTCCTTCTTTTCAAACTAAGCAATCTGATCCATATACATAATGAAATTCGTAGCTTTTTAATTAATGGTATGGTATGGCATAAATAATAATAATTTCCTGCTTTCAATTAAAAAAATAATCATTAAATAATACATTCAATCAACAGTGTGTATTTTGAACGAGGGAAGTTTGCAGTTTAATCCTTTAGATTTCAGTTTAATATCTAAAAGTATTTATCTAATTACTTTTACAGAATGTTCCATGGCATTTTAAGTGTGCAGTACAAAATGCTTTAAAAATCACACTTAAAGCTATCTGGAAGAGAAAAAGATTTCAAATACCAAACAGTAAGACCATATAAATGTATTTCTGATGATCTACAACTGTTAACATGACAATGTACCTTTTTTTTTTTTTTACAAAAAGCAAGAAGAACATATTTAAGTTAACAAACATCAACATATAACATTGAATATAAGCGTTATATTTGGCAAGCATCGTTAGGGAATAAAAATGACAGCAGTATCCTACGTTGAAGAATTACAATCAAGATAGGACGATTTGCAAATGATGATAGCCTTTTTAAGTTGCCCAGCATATGCCAAGACATTAAACTTCAAAGCACTGCTGCAGTATAAAAATGCAGATAGCCTTTAAGATCAGATTTGTAACTTGAAACCAATCACCTACATAAAGGTTTCATCATCATTTTATGCCAGTAGGTTTTAGTTTGCTAACCTGATTAATTTATTAAGATGAAATGTAATCACTGCACTACACCATGGTGACAGCACTACTTATGTTTCAGCATAACAGCATTGCCATCTTTAAGCCCATCATTCCAAGCTGTTGATATTGAGAATAATTATATAAAACGTTAGCTTTTTTCAATTTTATACTTTATTAATCATAAGCTGGAGTGACTTCAGGATTCCCTTTCATACAAAACATTTTATTCTTTACAATCACCAGATGCAACCTAAACATCCAAAAAGCATTTAATATATTTGGTCTACCAGAAAGTGCTGCTCGTTTTGGGAATAAAACAAAATAAAAAATTTTCTTACCATCAATAAACTTTATTAAATAATATAATTCTCATTATTATTAATCACTTTTTGCCAGCATGAGGGCAATTTGTATATCTCATTTTTGAAAAATCTTGTATCGTTTGATGTGAAAAATTGAACCAGTGCTTGTTTGATATCTTCATTTTTGAATTTTTTGCCCTTCAAAAATTTTACAAGGACAAAAACAAGTGATAGTCAGAGGGTGTTAAGGCCAGGGAATATGGTGGATGCAACAGAATTTTCCAGCCTAGTTCTGCTATTTTTTATGAGTCCCCAAAGCAGCATGTGGCCTGGCATTATCATGATGCAGTATGATATTCTTCCTAATGAACACCACTAGCCTCTTTTCTTGGACTGCTGTCTTTAAATTATCGTTACTGACAATACTTCTCCAAATTGAGCTTTTTGTTTAGTTTTAAAAGCTAATAATGTATTGATCCTCGAATGTCCCACCATATACACAACATTCTCTTATTCACAGTCAAATTTGGTTTAAAGATGGAAGGGCTAGATTTTCCAGGTTCACAACCATTTTCACAGATATCATTTTCCTTACAATGTTTTCATCCCCAGTTAGTTATCATCTGGTTCAAGACAGGCTCGATTTTGTTCCGAGCAAGCAGGAGATGTGCATATGACAACTTGACCATCCAAACTTTTCTGACTTAATTCATGTGGCACCCATCTTGAATATTTCCACACCAATCCTATCTTCTGAATATGGTCCAAAATGGTTTGCTCATAATGTACTGCTCCTTGAATGTCTCACCATATACACAACATTCTCCTATTCAGAGTCAAATTTGGTTTAAAGGTGGAAGGGCTAGGTTTCCCAGGGTCACAATATACCCTTTTCCTTACGATGTTTTTGTAGCTAATCCACTTTTCATGCTCAGTTATCATCCAGTTCAAGAAGAGCTCGATTTTGTTCCAAGCAAACAGAGATGAGCATATGATGACTCGATCACCCAAATTCTTCTGACTTAATTCATGTAGCACCTATATTGAATATTTCCACACCAATCCTGTCTTCCAAGTACGGTCCAAAATGGTTTGCTGAGCTGAACTAAGCCTTTCTGCAATATCTGATGTTGCTAGAAAAGGATCTTGCTCCAACGTGGTCTTAACAACATCATCGTCGATCAAAGATGGTCGCCCAGAACATGGCTTATCAGAAAATCCGAAATCACCTGTTTCAAAATTTTCGAACCATCTTCTGCATATCCTATCAGAAACTGTACCTTCACCAAACACTTTCAATAAATTTCTACATGCTTCTGGAGCATTTCTTCCATGCTGAAATTTATATAAAATACAATGGCGTAAATGAACTTTATCAGTAGCCATGGGTACACTTATCATTTCACACTTAAGACTCAAGTGAATCAACTTTGTTTCCGTTAATTTGCTATGTCAGTACGGATACATTAAGCGATAAAAATAGAAAGCCAAACATGCACCAAATAAACATGTGCTTACATGTTGAAAATTTTGTCATAGAAACGGATAGAACTTTCCATTAGATCAAATACTAAATTATGGATTTAGAAATTAATAAGATACCTCGATTCTTCAAATGGATATTACTTTTTTCTCTTATGACTGGAGATTTAAATTACAAAAGGTTCACAGCTAATATTTGTTTACTACTTTTTTATCTACATCTTGTTTACTACTTTTTTATCTACATCTAGTTTCACTAATGGATATACACAATTTCCTCCTTTTAATGTAGATGAGAGAAAATCACTAAATTCAGTACTTTCAGTTTGTTATGTTAAATACACTTATTTTTATGGATTTATTGAATATATAAGAATTTTCCCATACATTAAATTCACCGATGTTTAAACACAGAGATAACTATGCCATGCTATGAAGAATATCATGTAGCTGTGAAAAACTTACAAATGAGCATTAGCTTAAAAGATGTAGCATAAATATTTGAATATTTATAACTCAAATATCTATTGTATCTGTCATGTGAAAACTCTTTAAATGTTTCAATAATAGCTGATAAATGTAAATAAACTTCAATATTTTATTCCTTAAGAAATATTAATTTAATTCTTAAAACATCCAAAACTAGTGCACGCAGCATAATCACAACTACCCAAAGCAAAGGTACATTACTTTATTTTCCTTCCAATTCTTAAATGCTTTACCATAAATTTTGTGCTAAATAAGATTTCTCATGCAGATGATTAAGTAGCACTTCTACAGACTGAACAGCATGAAAACACTACATGTGTCAACCATCCGATGTTACAACAACAAAACTCTGCAATTAAAAACCAAGAAACTACCACACAGTTAAAAATTATCCCACCTAAAAAAATATTTTATTTGTAATGCATTTTCCACCTGTATAACTTAAAAGTGTCTGAACAACTCTCAAAGTAGGACAGCAATATACTCTGTTTGCAGACACTCCATGATTATAGGTAAAAGCCTAGGTCCAATGCTGCTAACAAGAAGTTTAACTTTATATCTAAACAGCAGAGGCGTATCCTGCCTTTTCATAAAGGGCATGCTGCTAAACACCAACTTTTACAAAAGCTGAATTTGTGAATCATGTTAAAATTATATGTATTCAAAAACTGTCTATAATATTTGCATATTATTATCTAGTTAAATACTGCACAGCATGTAAAAGAATGAAATGAACACAATAAATGTTAAAAATTCATCAGATTTGAGGTCTGAAATGGTGATATAGAAAGTTTTTCAGATAAAGCTCTCGATAACAATTTATATCCTTGAGTCATAATTCAATTTGGCTAGACTGCAGATTACGGACCAGTCGCCAAATGAGGCGAAATCGCGCCAAATCTGGTAACTTCTTGGCATCATGAAAATCATTAGGATTTAAGGTTACAGTTTATAGCATTTAAGCGGGGTTTTGAATTTTCGTCATTTCACTGTGCTTCTAGTAAATTGTGTGAGCAAAATGGCTGAAGTCGAAAGTGTTGATCGTGTGGATTTTACTTATTTGATTCAGTTGCAAAATAAGGGCAAACGATGTGTGATAGAATGGTGCATGAGTTATGGTTTCATTGCAAATATGTATGAATGTAAAAATAGTATGGAATTTACTTGAAATGAAAGATGCGACAGATTTGTGTGCATGGAGGTGTGTGTCCATTATATGTGGTTAAGCACATGGTTGAAATGAGCCATAGAATCGGTGATGAATGAGCGTACCATTTTGAATTTCATCTCCACTGTATTGTTACATTTTAGTGTAGATATAAACAAATGCAAGTTTCTACTATTTATTATAAATAAAAAATTTTTGTAAAAATATAAATTACGTAATTAAAATTGTTTAACCACTTTTTTTTTTCTATACTATTGCTCATGTTTCAGTAGATCGAAATTTTGAATTTTATCTTTTTTTTCTTCCGCATTTTTTTTTTTTTTTTTAAGTTTTAAATACAATTTCTTAAATTTCGTGCTAAAACGTTTTACTTTATTTTGCTACTGTCTTAAAAATGGTATATATTATGAAAAGTTTTAATATTGTTGATGCCATAAAATACATAATTATTAACTTTCGAATACTTTATCGTTGTTTTTCTTGAACTTTTGTTTTAGATATTTTTGCATGTTTACAGGTTGTTTTGATATTTTTGCATGTTTACACATTCATATTCACAACCATCTAATATGGCGATATGATGAGTTAGTGATTTTCTAAAACGTGCGAAAATAACCGATTTGGCGACTTCGAAAATGTGCCAAACTGGCCCGTAATATGCAGTTTTACCTTCAATTTTGCTTGACTGATGCATCTGCACTATACTACATTTCCAAATATAATTAATATATAAATTATGTTAATCAAATATTAATTCATCCTAGCACCTGGTAAAAAGTTACACACTGGTACAGTTACTGCTGATATTGGCAAAATTGACTCAGTCTTTTAGATTTCTTGGTTACAATTACTGATGGCATTTACACATTGTACAAATTTGGGCAAAATTTATTTTTAATCTCAGAAAAAGAGACAATCAATTCATATAATTCACAAGACCAGTATTAGATCAATTTAATAAAATTTTGGATAATCTGGAATTAGAGAAAGGAAGATAGTTAGGAAATTTCTCTGTGTCAGGAAAGTTCGCAGATTTGCTTATTATTTGAATAAAGCTTCTTGCTTATTTTCTTAGACATATTACAGTTTTACAATGCAAGTAGTTGATTTCACATTTTTTGATACACATTTCGTTCAGAAGAAAAAAAATTTATTTTGTGTATTGACATTTTGCAACCTGTGTCTGTGCTTTTTAACTGAAACGCTATTTTATTTTATACGACATTCATTTAATTTTTTAACTACAATTTATAAAATCCTTCAGTTCAAGCACTATGAAAAATTTATGCTAAACTGTGCATAGATTCCCTACTTAACTTTATCAGTTTCATATAACTTTTATCTGTTTGTATATTCAGCAGACTGATTAAGGTAACTTTTATTCTATGAAGGCACACGTGTAATTTACCAATCAATTTAATATTTTATGACTCTCATCATGATATCTTCATATTTTCATTTGCTAAATTTACTAAAGATTTATTCTTTATCTTTCATATGTGAAAAGCCCTAAGGATGTCCTAATGCTACAGCCAGGATTCAATTTCTAAAATTAGAAGTGCTGGAACTCTATAGAACAGCCACATAAACAGGCATAAAAAATAAAATAAACAGATAAAGCAATAAATATTCAAAAAATTAAACAAAATACAAGGGAATGAAAATATTAATAAGTAAGCAAATAATGAATTTAAATATAAAAAAATTAAATGGAGTATATTAATAATAAATTAGCATAAATTCAAAAATATTAAGTGAAATAATTAAAGAAGAAATTACAGGTTAGTAAGTTTATAATAAGACATGACACAGAGGATAAAAGGTAGGTTTTCTTTTCAAATGACTGAACACATTACTTCTTCCACATTTGTGGAAAATAGCTGAACCAATGAGTTATATAGCTGTCTCATCACTGAGAATGTTGTACAGGGTACACCACTAGAAATATCTGCTATCACGTTCACAAAGGCATAAGATGCTACGAATGTCTGATGTTAGGCTCATAAGGCATATACAACTAGGGATGTCTGATATTATGCTAACAAGGTCAGAGTTTGTTTTCCATGTAAGGTTTGATTCTCTACATGGAAATCAAACCCTTACCTTGCTCTTCAGACTAGTAGTCAGCCTTCTCTAACTGCTATACAGTCCAGGTGAACAATAAAACAAATATTTTTATTCAGAATAAAGCAAAAATGAATTTATATCTCAGCGTGGAAAAAAATACGGTAAAAGTTTACAATTGGGTGCCCTTGTTTTTTGGCGATTCGGTTTTGATGCCAAGATCGGCGCCAATAAGACACAATTTCAAGATGACCACTACACAAAACCAAAACAAGAAGTCAAAGAATTTCACAAACTCCGTGTCCATGTACACATCGACCCATTTTCACTTAAAAAAAACATCAAAGAATTGCACAAACTAGTCATTGCACATTTTGACTTTGTCCATGTGCACATCGATTTATTTTCAATTAAATAAATCAAGAAGCTAAAACCATGTTAAAACTCTCATGGTAAACAGGAATGGGGTTTCATCGCCAAAACTGAACAAAATTTTTCGCCAAAAAACAAGGGGTACCCAATTCTACACTAGAGCCAAAAATAATCATTCTTCGCACTCATATACAAGTGTACTTTTATTTTGGTTTAAAATCAATAAATATAGCCCATAAAAATTTTTTTAGTTCACATTTTTATAGCTGCAGAAGTTTTCCCATGAAAATTCAGTCATTTATTCTGTTTCTACAGCCAATATGAGTTTTACAGATTGCTAAATAAAATATGGCATTCATATTTTCTGTTAACAATATCCTCTTAAGCTTGCAATTCAAGTGTGCAGCAGAGTTTGTCTGATTTGAAGCTTCAATACACTCTGGGTTGAGTTATAATTTCAATAAAAAAATTAAGAAGCACTGGAACCAAACACTGGTTGACTTCAAGTCCAGATTCGAGGAAAATTGTTCATATCTTAAACCTTTCAGGATGAAAGGCGCAAACGTGCATGTACTGCTATGGCTGGCTGTTTCTTTTGCTAACGTCTCTCAAGGCCAGAGGGAGTTCCATGACAAAGCCTAAAACCATGAAATTAAGGAAAGATGAACATGTTTAATAATGTCCTGTAGAGTATATATGTGGTATACATTTTTTATATATTTTATTTATATAGTACCTCATATACCAAAGTACTTTCTTTTTTTCAGTATTTACTTCCATGTTAGTGACTTTTTACACTGTACAAACTGACAACAAACATTTTACGTAACATTTATTTTTAGTGTGATAAATTTCAAAGTAAGAATCTACACACAGTTCTACGTCATAATCCTTGCATTCAAAACAACTCATTTGCCTTTCTGGAAGATTTTTGAGGAAGTATGAACAAATGTAACATCTCTCCAAACAAACATCTGCCCAATTTTCCTTTTGGTTGGTGCAAAGTTTTTAGTCATTCCTTTAATTCTCCTCATTAGTCCTATAAATATCTGTGCCAAAGTCTGGGTTTTAGTTCATCCACCAATGACAGACATCAAGAAATTGAGTATTGACCACGAAGTTCTTCAAGTACAGATTTAATAACTCTTTACCCATATAATTCTGAAGTTCCTTTTTCCATATAAAAGATAAAGTTAGATATAACCAGATTTAAATTCACATAATTTGTTAAAAAAACTTCCAAGGCTTTGTAAAACTCAAAACAAAAACATTTCACATACACTGGTCAAAAACTAAATTGAAAACCCAAGCATTCTAGGAAAAAAGAAAGAAAAGAAAAAAAAAAAAAGAAGAAATACCATGTGCACATTTAAACAAACACCCAATGTTCTAGCAAAAAAATTCTCGCATAACATTCATTAATCAATACCGTGCACGCATTTAAAGAACCGTCAGGAAGCCTTAAGTCTTTCACCTAAAGTTTATATAGTCAAAAGCTCATCAAAAATCACCTTTGGCTCATTTCAAGTATATCATATTCTATGAGCATCTTGTACCAAATGCATCATCTGTTCAAATTTTACCATCTTGTTCAAATGGCACCTTGTACCAAAAATATTAGTTCCTAAAACATTCCTGAACTCTGGGAAGGGAGCAAATTTCATACCAGCTCGCCTGCCTGATAGTCAGTGCAAAAGGGGTAAAACAGATGCTAGTAACACACTGAACTTGTTGAATTTATAACTTATCATGGCAAAATAAAACCTTTCCTTAACATCATAAATTATTAACTAACTAGTTTTCTTGCATTACGTAGTTTGAGTATGTCTTGTATTTTTACACTTTCATATTTACTAGACATGTCCATTAATTATCATACTTAACTAATTTTTATTTTCCACAGTATGATTAAAATGGAAATAACGGTTGTATTCTGTTCTTAAAAAGCCCCTCTGCTTCATCTTCATGTATACTCCGAATTTCTAAAAATAATATATTATATATTAATAGGGAATTTTGAAAGAAGCCTAGAAATAAGAATAAACATCTATAAAATAAGCCATCTTTAAACTTGAGTGTAAAGTTTAATTCAGAATTCAAACAATAAAAACCAGTTACATTTGCAAATTTGTTATTTGACTTCTAAATTAATATTTGTTTGACATGTTATTTTCCCTTAATTACGTGTACAGTTTGAAGCAAAAAACTCACCTTTGCATAACAGTAATCTCTAAAACATAATATAAATTGCACAAATTCATTGCTAAACGACAAACACTCATTTCTTCTTGCTTGAATGGTATACTGAGGCAGAATACAGTTAGGGAAAACTGGTCAACCATCTCACGTAGAAGTAGAAAAATTCTCTCTTTGCTCTCGTGAAATAAATTTCATTAATAATACTGGCATACAGACTGACAGAATTAGAGAAGACGCAAAAAGTGCAACTCATCCTGCACCAAATTTGATTCTAAATAAAATAAATGATGCAATGTAAAATTGTATGTTTAAAGTAATTAATAAGGATTTTATTACATGAATTCTTTTGTAGGCTATTTCAAATTTATATGCATGAAAAGAAAAAATGATTTACAAGGTTTTTATTTTGCAAATCTTACACTATTGCCACTAAATACTTCTTTACCCGGAGGAGTCTAAACAGATAAATAAAACATATTTATTTGGTACATATTCATAGTTACCTATTCGATTAAAGTATATATACTAAGTTTACACTGAAAAGATTTCTTTACTGAAACTCTTTGAAAATAAATCAATAATAATAATCTGAAAAGATTTCAGATTTTATATTACGCTCAAAAGGGCAATTTTTTTTTTCATTTACACATTAATGTTTCGAGAGCATCTGGGCTAATGTCCTTTTCGATTAAAAATATTTAAAAACAGCATATCCTTGGAATTTCTGACAGACAGTCTCATGTACTTGAGATAATTTTTTTCCTGCACAGTGTTGTCATTGCTTGCTTTGAAATCATCGAGTTTGTCACTAAAAAATTCTTCAAAGTTTAATAAAATATGAAATAGACAATAAAACAAATTCAAAATTCGGGGATTCAGGTGCTCATGTTCGGGTGGACAATTACGATATTCAAAATTTGATGACTCTGGGTACCATTATATTTTTTCATAGTATGAGAAAGATACATACGTTCTGCAGATTCATTAATTTCTTTAAATATAATACACGGCAACAATATAAAAAGTGATGTTGTTTATAGTGAAACAATGCCGTTTCTGCCCTACTGGGCTAAAAAAAAAGGTATGCAAACTTTATATTCATTGAAACAGATAAATTTCATATTGCATAAATGATAACATCCTACTAGATCCCTCTGGTTACTTTTATTACAGATTTTAGTATGATTTTTGAAGAACAATCCTTTTTCAGTCAACTCTCTTATATGAAGAAAAACCAAATTCATCATATATTAACACAGTAAAAAGAAATTATACTAAAAAAATTAGCAAAATATTGTCTCTAATTTATTAATAAAGTATAAAAAATGCTGCAAATTGTGGTTTTTTATTAAATGTTACATTGATTCCTTTTTCTTATATCATATGAATCAGATTTTCACAAATATATATATTTTTTTAACGTGCTGTGTATGCTGCTAACCCTATTTTAAACAGGAAAAATAATTACAAGACTATTATTTAAAATAGTAACATATTTAATGAAAAATCATGTGTTTCTTAGCCTGGTATACAAACCTCACTTTGATGCAGCATTGGTTTTTCAGATATATGCATATAACAATGAGGTATTAAATAATCAACACATATTATTATGTAACTTTAGAGTTTTCCTTCCTTGAAATGCAGTTTCGAAAGTTTCTAACTTCTGTTTGACATTTTCTCCAATCTTTAGTTTCAGCAATGCATTCCTGAAAATAAAATTCCATATTTTTTGTATGCCATAAAATAATCACCTAACACATACTTAATAATAAAAAAATAATAATAAAGTGGCATACATGTACACTGAAATTTATTATAATGCAAACGCATTACTTTACAATTCAAGCTAAAGTTATAAAAAAGATTTAAAATATCTATACTGAAGTAAATTTCCCACAAAACCATTCAGAAAGTTCACTTACATATATAACAAAAAAAAAAAAAAAAATTACTAATAAATACATCATCATGTCATACGTCGTCATGTCTCACGATATTATACAAAAAAGAAAAAAAAATGTTTATTGAAGTGCACTACATTAATTTTACAATAATGAACAATTATACGTTACTCGTTAATTCTCAAACGATTATTGTACACTCTGCTAGTTTAAATTTGATAAATCTGTATGAATCAATAATTAAAACTACTTCAAAATGGGAAAAGAAACTGCAAGAATTAATTGCATACAGCCTTACACATAGCAAGAAATAATTACATAAAACTTATAGATTACTATTATATGCAGAAATTCTCTCTCGCACCTTTTCACAATTCTTATTCACATAAGAATACCACATTAAAAAGAACTGTTTCTATTATAAAATGATTCTGAAACTTCATTACTTCCTACTACTTTAAGATCAGTTTTATCGAGTTTCAGCTTTATGTTTAGGAGGGCGAAATTCTTTAACTTTTTTAGATTTGCTTCCTGACTGAAAGGCTTTCCAGCTATTGATTCTGTTTTCCCGACTCTCTTCATAATTTTTTTGCCATTCTTTATCAATTTTCTTTTTCTCTTCTTCCTCAATTTCCTCCTCTCTTTTTCTTTTCCTGTCTTCCATACTTCGTTCTTCAGTTTGTCGCCTTTTCCTTTCAAGATCAGCAAAAAGTTTCATAGTTAATACATACACTGCATGCTTATATTTTACAGGATCATCTTCGTCAACTTTGGATCCTTTACCAGCTTTCCGCTGTTTTTTTCTTTTCTCTTCTATCATCTGATCAGTGCGCCCCTTGGCCTCTTCTACTATTTCCAATGCTTTAGCACGCTGTGTATCATCTTCTAAACACTTATATGCTTTATTAACAATATCAAACGCTTGCTGAGCTCTATCGCGATCGTCAGGATTTTTGTCAGGATGCACTAAAATGGACAATCTACGATACTGTTTTTTAACTTCTTCCAATGGAGTTTCTGGTTCCAACTGCAAGACTTCAAAAGGATTTAAATTGAAGTATGTGCTCCCAGGTCGCAGCAAACGATCTATTTGCTGCTTTGGTGTTAAAACTGAATCTCTTTTCTCTATTTCTTTAACTTCGGCTATGAAATTAGAAAACAAAGCTTCGGTGGGTTCAGTTGCGGGCAAAGGTATATTCAGCTGCGCCATTGTAGATAATCAAACTTTATCCGCAACTTCAGTAAACTTCTTCGCAATCAGTTGTTCAATTTTACACAGTTTTGGAAGAATTATATTTCAAAACTGTAAAATTGCATTTTCATACCTGAACTTTATAGTGCAGTTCCGCGCATCCAGTTTCGTTCAACAACTTATCGACCAAATCTACATCACCTTCCGTAGATTTTTCTACACTATGCCCACTATTCCTGACTGAGGATGATGAAGCCATACACAAATCATATAAAAGTCTATTGCAGACAGAAAGAACAAAATGGCAATACTAACAACACAACTCTACACTCCTGTAAAAGACAAACGCTAAATGTTGCCAATCAAATATCTTGCTTAGTTGTACCTTGCAAGTTTAACGAATATGGCCCTTCCCTTTCATCTATTGTATCTATCTCAAGGCCTACAGTGTTTTTATATTCTTACCTTTTAGCTTTAAAATTTCAGCCCCCTTTTCCTTTTGACCTTTTTAAACATCTGATCAAATAAGAGGATATTATCTTTAATCTCAAACAAACCGTGAACCCTTTTCGTCTTGCGGGCTAAAAGACTTGATGGAAGGAAAACAAAACGTTTGTTTGTGTTGATACTCCTTCAATATCAGTTTGTGAGAAGTGCTGACTGACGTTCACCTGAAAATGCAGAAACTGACATCAGAAGACAATAATATTAAAATGAACCCTGAATTCTCCCATCTTCCTGATTCTGATACTTATATTAAAAAACTAGGCAAGGCACATTCAATTGTAATAATATTATTTGTCATAAATGTATTTATCGCATTTGTGATTTAACTTTTGATTATTTTACGAGTGCTTTTATTTTATGGTTTCAAAAATGTATAATTTTTGCACATATTGATGATAAATAGAAATTTTCTTTCTTTTTTCTTTTTTTTTGTTGTTGTTGTTATTGTTTTGTTGCGAGAATGCAGTAATTATCTGTGAGCAGTGCCATCTTAACAGCATTCTGAGCCCGTGAGCAAAGTAGAGTGCTGGGGCGTAAGCACTTCCACATAGAATCCGGTAAATGTAAGCACCACCAACAATGGTGATAATAGTTTAACCCTGATTTCGCATGTTTGGAGGTCGCAGCCGTTCCTCTTAATGCTGTTTTTGGTTCCTTACATTGCTGTTCGTAATATTGTAGTATCACGCACATTGTTTGCCTTTGCACATGCAATTTATTCTTCTCTTATTCACTATTATTTTGTTTTATTTCTGCACTATCTTCTCTGAATTTCTTACGGTACAGCTTGAGTATGGGACCCCATTGGCGATTTTCAGCTTGGCGCACTTTTTAGACGGTATTTTTCTGGTAACCCAGTGAAGTCTAGAAAGCCCTATTTCGGCAACCCTGTTTGTATTTTTGCTAAATCTTAAATATTGATGTATTCAACAAATTTCTAGAAATTGTAAGGGCCATAAACTGGGCAGAGTATAATATTTCTTTGTAAATTTACCATGATTTTGTAAACTTTACCAAATTTCCGGCATTTCTTTACTGTATTTTTAATGTAAACATGTATTCTGAACTCCTGTTTTGTTTTACACTTAAAACTTGCATTTTCAATATTACTGCTTAAAATATGCTTCCATGTACCATAGCTTTAAAATTTCAGCCCCCTTTTCCTTTTGACCTTTTTAAACATCTGATCAAATAAGAGGATATTATCTTTAATCTCAAACAAACCGTGAACCCTTTTCGTCTTGCGGGCTAAAAGACTTGATGGAAGGAAAACAAAACGTTTGTTTGTGTTGATACTCCTTCAATATCAGTTTGTGAGAAGTGCTGACTGACGTTCACCTGAAAATGCAGAAACTGACATCAGAAGACAATAATATTAAAATGAACCCTGAATTCTCCCATCTTCCTGATTCTGATACTTATATTAAAAAACTAGGCAAGGCACATTCAATTGTAATAATATTATTTGTCATAAATGTATTTATCGCATTTGTGATTTAACTTTTGATTATTTTACGAGTGCTTTTATTTTATGGTTTCAAAAATGTATAATTTTTGCACATATTGATGATAAATAGAAATTTTCTTTCTTTTTTCTTTTTTTTTGTTGTTGTTGTTATTGTTTTGTTGCGAGAATGCAGTAATTATCTGTGAGCAGTGCCATCTTAACAGCATTCTGAGCCCGTGAGCAAAGTAGAGTGCTGGGGCGTAAGCACTTCCACATAGAATCCGGTAAATGTAAGCACCACCAACAATGGTGATAATAGTTTAACCCTGATTTCGCATGTTTGGAGGTCGCAGCCGTTCCTCTTAATGCTGTTTTTGGTTCCTTACATTGCTGTTCGTAATATTGTAGTATCACGCACATTGTTTGCCTTTGCACGTGTAATTTATTCTTCTCTTATTCACTATTATTTTGTTTTATTTCTGCACTATCTTCTCTGAATTTCTTAACAATTAATAGATGGAATTATTTTCGTTCAGTTTTGGAAGAAGTCAATGGTGCCTCTGAGAAAAATTATTCCCATCATCTAAAGATTATTCCCTTCATCGAATGTTCACAGCAAACAACAGATCAGCAGAGATTCTGATGCTGTTGATTAAGAAGCATATAGTATAGGGAACAAATATTATGATTGATGAATAGCAGACATATTCATTCTTAGGCAGGCATGGGTATAATGTGCATCAAAATGTTAATGACTCCACATACTTCTTTAATCTGGCAACTGGTGCACATTTCCAATCCAAGGAATTGAACAGGTGGTCTCTGAAAAAGAAATTTAAAAAGAAAAAAAAAAGTTCTCTTCATAGCGGTAAGAGCTATTCATCAAAAATTTAAACAATTAAAGATTATATCCTTTTATGGTAATATGTCTCCGGCAATTTATTTAGTGCCACAGTTTTTTTTTTAAAGGAGGCCTTTTTCAGGGCTATAGAAATCTGAAAAAAGAAGTATTGCTACATACAAGGCTATGAGATTTTTAAACCTCATTTGAATTAATATGTGTAACAAGCTAAAATTGACTTGTATGTGCTTAATATGTTTAGTTGGCTGGTTTTTAGCTAAACTTAATGTACATATGCTTAATATCACACAATGCACTGATTATCATGTTCAAAATGCTAAATTTGACTTATATATGCTTTATGTCAAGTTTTATTTAAAAACTTAACTGTATATTGCTAAAGCCATTACCATTGACAATCTTGGTGGAAAGAAAGTCACTATCGGTAGCAGGCAGAAGCGCCAACAGATTCTTTGCGAAAGAAAGCCCACTGGGGCCCCTATTACAACCATTCACAGAAAGGAAATGTAAATTGATTAGTTTGGAAGTCTAATGCCCAGTGTCAATTTGGAAGGGATATGCGCCATGTCCAGTGAGACCCATGCATTGAAGTCTTTGAATTGTTTTAACAAAAATAAATTATTAAAAGTATAGTTTTCCAGAATAGTGTAATTGACCTATCAGTCTCATAGGCAATTACTTAGATGAATGTTACCTTGCTGATTTGTTGTGAAATTTTCAAATTAAATATACATTTTTTTTATAAATTTTTTTCTTTTATTTATCAGTGTCAGCTTTATATGAATCAGCCTTTTCTGTAATGAAAATGCAAAAGCTAAATAGAAATATGTATCCTTGCTCCTAATGTCAACGATACCAAATTTTGCCAAGTACTGGTGCTGGAAATATTTCCCCTTTTTCAATAAAAACAAAGGAATAAGTGCTAGAAAAGGAGTGTAGAATTGTTATTTTCCTAGGAGATGATATTTGTAAATAAACTATAACTCTGAAAGCAAAATATTCAAAATAAAGGAGGAAAAATTTTACAATTAGTTCTCACTATTATCATTCTGATAAAATGCCAATTGTGTAAGCCTTTAGCAGTATTTGAAATTTGCATCTTTCAGATCAGGTAGTTAAGTTAGCCAGTTTTGCTGACTGTACATGGTATCCCATTAAGAAAAGTACTTTCTCCCTCAATGGTATATATTGTAATTATTTAGCATTTTTAAAGTTTTCTGGTTACAACTCTTTTGTTAATGATCACTGTTAATAATTTCATTAATTGTGAAGAAAGTATCCTTTCCCTTTTCTAATCAAAATACTGAATATGAAATAATTTTTCATTGCTTTGATTAATATTTTCAAGATTTTGACTAAAGCAAGAAAAGTAGTAGTTTCACTAGCAGTTTTCAAAGGAGGGAATATAAGACCTTTAAGTACTTATGTATTATCACAACCTCCTTAATAAAAGTAGCTAAGTTTTCAGATGGTGCCAAAGTGGCAATCTTGCTCTAACAGTTCTTTAGTAATGTAACCATGTGTATTCTTTTAGTTGTATTCCAAGTACCAACAGATTTTTTTTATGTTCATGATATTTTTTGGCCTTGATTTCAGTTTTAAAATATGAGCTTGGGAAATTTGCTAGTAATGGAAGAAACTACATTAAAATTTCTATAGAAAAGTAGTATTTTTATGCAAAATTGCAAAAAGAAATGATTGCTTTGAATCTCCCGTAGAATGATCGCCATGAAATTCCAGTGTAGTGATAGAAATAAAAACCAGCCTGTTAAGTAGATTAACTTTTTGGATAAATACCTATTAGAATGTAAAATATATATGTTATATAATATTTAAGCGTGAAAGAAGTAAATTTTTTCAATTGAATTGAATGATGACTTCTCTCTATTTTTTTCATGCATAAAATGTCACCAAATTGCACCAGTGTGCCTGCATTAATATCTAAATACTGAACTTTTCTAAAGCTTTCAGTTTTAGCCCTGCACATGTATATTTTTTCCTTTCTTTGAAGCTTTTTGCATAAAATATAAATACAACAGTAAATTTCTAGTATAAATGATGATTAAATATTTCGAAACTTCTTGTACTAAATTTTTCATCCAGTTTTGAACACATTAGATTAAAATGTAATAGATTTTTAAGCATGCAGTGTAGTTTTGAATATGTGCTTTTCATTTGTAATATAGTAATTTAAAACATTGCTGCCTTTATTTGAAATGGTTATATAACATTAATTTTAGTTTAAAACACATTTGCTATCATAATAGTGCAGAGCTGTTAAATAGCAACAAATTCATCGATAAACTTTTAAAGATATTCATTGACAACACTCAAGTAAGGTTTCTTTTTGTATTAAATCACTGTTACTAATGTTCCATATGAGGAGCATTAATAGCTTGAAACCAGACTTGAATGAGAATTCTATTTCACATAAGCTGAAATTGAGAAATTCATTTGTTACATTCTGATTATCTGCACCGCCACCAAAAAGTCACAAATAAGTATTCGTAAGGCAAAGCAGTACTTTCCAATAATATTTATGTGGCAAACCATGATGTTACAAAAATATAACATGTGATTATAATAGCATGCATCTGTTATAAAAATATAACAGATGTGATTATAATAGCGTGCATCTGTTATAAAACTATAACATATTTATGTGGAGTCAGGTATGCAACATACAAGTATCATGCATGTCTGTTTTCACCAATGTGCAATTTTTTTTTTAAGCAAAAACAAATTGCTGTGTACATGAGGAGAATAACAATGCAGAAAAATTACAGAAGCGATTCTCAAGCCACCATTTGCAAAATTGCTTTCGTCATTGTCATAAAATTAGTCACAAGTAAATTGACAAATGCTCTCCAAACTCAGCAACAAATTCATGATTTTTTTATAGGGCTGCAGATCATCAGAAAGTACCATTTCTCTTGAGTCAAACCCACTTCATTATCTAGAATAATTATTATTGCCAAATCAAAGAATTAACATTGGGTAAATCCCCTTCGTTCAGCACTTGCTCACACTTACATGCACTATTTTAAGGTTGAATTATTTGAAAAATTATCTTTTCAGCTCTAACTCTGTTATGTAGATGGCTCATTCTCACTTTTAATGGTAATGAAGAAGTTTTAGCAAAGATTCTATCATATAAATTTGATTGATCTAGCCATCCAGTTTGCTTTCCCCCCCCCCTTGATATTCTTACCTACAATGCATTTGACTAAAAGACTAGTCTTTATTTTTTGTATAGATGACTACAGAAAATAAATACGTCTATCGTGAAGTAATGAAAAGAAAACTGCAAATGATTAAATGAAAATATGTGGAATTATAATTAACAAAAAAAAAAAAAAAAAATAAAAACAAAAAAAACTAAAAAGGGTAATAGGTGGTTCTGGAAAAGTAATAATATTCAAATTATTTTTACGTCTTTCCCATATGAAAGGAAAATAATAGGCATTTTACTATATTTCCCTTCTGTCTGATATTGGAGGGTTTACAGCAAATTAATACAATTAAGTATTTGTATTTGATCTACTGGAAAGTTCTGTCCATTTTTGGAATAAAACAAAATATAAATTTTTCTTACTGTCATTAAACTTTATTAAATAATTTAATTGCCATTATTATTAATGACTTCTTGCCAGCGTGAGGGCAATTTGTATATCCAATTTTTGAAAAATGTTGTATCTTTTTTATGCGAAAAACTGAACCATTGGTTGTTTGATATCTTCATTTTTGAATTTTTTGCCCTTCAAAAATTTTACAAGGACAAAAACAAGTGATAGTCAGAGGGTGTTAAGGCCAGGGAATATGGTGGATGTAACAGAATTTTCCAGCCTAGTTCTGCTATTTTTTATGAGTCCCCAAAGTAGCATGTGGCCTGGCATTATCATGATGCAGTATGATATTCTTCCTAATGAACACTAGCCTCTTTTCTTGGACTGCTGTCTTTAAATTATCATTACTGACAATACTTCTCCAAATTGAGCTTTTTGTTTAGTTTTAAAAGCTAATAATGTATTGATCCTCGAATGTCCCACCATATACACAACATTCTCTTATTCACAGTCAAATTTGGTTTAGAGATGGAAGGGCTAGATTTTCCAGGTTCACAACCATTTTCACAGATATCATTTTCCTTACAATGTTTTCATCCCCAGTTAGTTATCATCTGGTTCAAGACAGGCTCGATTTTGTTCCGAGCAAGCAGGAGATGTGCATATGACATCTTGACCATCCAAACTTTTCTGACTTAATTCATGTGGCACCCATCTTGAATATTTCCACACCAATCCTATCTTCTGAATATGGTCCAAAATGGTTTGCTAAGCTAAATTAAGCCTTTCTGATTTCTCAGATTTTGTCAGAAAAGGATCTTGCTCCAATATAATCTTAACAATACTGTTGACGATCAGAGGTGGTCGCCCAGAATGTGGCTTATCAGAAAGGTCGAAATGACCTGTTTCAAATTTTTCAAACCATTTTTTGCATGTCCTATCAGAAAATGTACCTTCACCAAACATTTTGAATAAATTTCTACATGCCTACATTCTTCTGTAGCATTTCTTCCTTGTTGAAATTTGTATAAAGTACAAGGGCGTGAATGAACTTTATCAGTAACCATGGATACACTCTCACTTCACACTTAAGACTAATGTGAATCAACTTTTAGTTAATTTGCTACATCTGTATGTATACATTTAGCGATAAAAATAGAGAGCCAAACATGTGCCAAATGAGCATGTGTTGAAAATTGTTGTCATAGAAACAGACAGAACATTCCGGTAGACCAAGTATTATTTAATTTAACATAAGGCTTCTGTCTTCTCAATTTTAGAAAAATAGACATATTACCCTTGATACCTCTTTAATGTTCCAGTAGGTCATGTATGTAATTCACTTTTCAATGCAATTTTAATAATTGTTAATCCATCATTCCATTAGAATCCAGATTAGCAAAAGTAAAAGGATCTGAAAAGGAACTTACTTCAAAAGATATGATATCAGTGTTGAAGAATGCTAAACATGATTACATGTGCCATCTAATCTCAGGCTCTGTAAATAGACTAGATTCCTTGTCAGATATTGATCCTGACAAAGAAGTTCAGTTGTCATATTTTGAGGTAATTTTTTACATTGTTTTAGTATTCATTAATTAAAAGATAGCTTTTAAATGTTTTTAACAGGCATATTATTTCTTGCTTCATTTTGTTAAATCTTGCAATGTTGGTTAACTTGAATGAAATATTTATCCAATTTATTTATTTGAGTGTTTACCTTCCAGCAGTGATTCATTGTGAGTTTCATAGATTGCTAATGCTCCTGTCATATGTAATACCCATATAACTTTCACTGTTCTGTCTAGGTATTTGCCTTTTACAATACAAAATATTTGTTTTTTATGGGGAAAAATTATCCGTATAAATTCAAGCAGGGCTGGTGCCAGAGCCAGTGCAGTCACAGAATTTAGGAGTGGCAAAATGTTAAATTGAGGAAGAAATTGAGTGGTAGAATTTAGAACTCACATAATTTGCACCAAAAAGCCTAGTGCCAGCTGGTGCCAACTTCTGGAAACCGGCCAGCGAAACACAATCTGGGAGCATGTAGAAAATTTGCATATAACAGAGGCAAGATACTAATCACAGAATGCCAACGCCAGATATTCAGCATAAGAAATCAATAAAATGCCAGGCATGTACACGAAGTCATCATTCGGGAACTTGCACATGGCGACGAAATTACTCTTCCTGGGAAGGTTCATGGTGAATTGATAAAACTGTATTATCAAAAAGGGATGAACGCTACTACCAGAATTGCGTAGGTGGAGTGCACTCAATGATATCATTTGGATGCAAGATGATGCACCTACACATATAGCGAGGTTTGTTAAAGGTCCTGGAACAACATTTTGGTGATTGTATCATCTCACACCATTATCCTTTTCCGTGGCCTCCGCAATCCCCCAATCTGACGCCTATGGATTTCTGGTTTTGAGGCTATCTCAAATCCAGAGTTTACATGTGCAATCCACAAACTTTGTCAGATTTAAGGGATTCTATACCACGTGAGATTGCAAACATCCCTCATGCCATGATGCGTTCGGTGGTATAGTCCACCATATCCCGATGCAATGCATACTTACCTGTGATGGCACCCACGTGGAAAATGTTTTATCTAAATAAAGGTATTCTTTTGTCTGATATGTGTTGTCATCAGTGATTGGTGGCTTGTCTCTGTCATATGCAAATTTTCTGCTTGCGCCCATATCATGTTTCATTGGCTGGTTTTCAGAACTTTTTTTTGTGTATGCCTAACATGCCAGTTTTTGGACATACTGGTACCATTCCAACGCTATTTAGGTTTTCTGCATGCCCTGAACCGGAAAAAGTTGGCATTGGCAGTCGACATTTTCGAGTTTCTGTAACTATAACCATAACCGTGAGCGCCCCTGTTTTCCCATTTACAGAATCTCGAGCGCATACCTCTGAATAGCTATGTTTGCAATCTCACATCGATCAGTTAACCGGAATGGATGCTAGAAGTGCAGATGTTGGTAAAGTTTCTTTATGACCACCCTGTATATATATATATATATATTATATGTCAATTTATGTATATGTATAATTATTGGTACTTTTGTATGAGTGCTAATTACTTGTATTTTTGTTCATATATGTATAATTCTTGTACTTAACAGTTGGTTAAGGGGTATGTGGTAAACCTATAGAAAGCAATTTTTAGTGAGATAATACTTAAAATCATTTGTATTTTGTATAGAATATTGTACTGATGTTAAATATTATATTAATTATTATCTCTGCCTATGTAAATGCACACTAAATGCATACATATAGAAAGCAATAAGACTAAAATTATTAAATTTATTATTTTAAAGTGAAACTTAATATATTAATAATAGTAAACAGTTAGTTAACAATTTTGATCAGCTTATTAGTTTTTATTCAGTGGCTTGGAGTACTGTTATCAGCTATTAGAGCACTATTATCAATCAGCACTCATTGACTCGCTTTTGAACCTTATTAATTTTTTAATAGGTAGAATGTACATAGGAAAATGTCTGTGTTATTTCTCTTGCAGCTGTAATCATTTATCAATTCACTTATTTCAGTACATTCAGCAGTTAGGATTAATTGCACTTTGAAAACTTTGTTCTTCAAACCCAGCTAAAATTTCAAAAATAAATATTGCTTGTTTTTTATAAATTAGTATCTATAATGTAATGCAGTAAGCATGTGTGTCATCAGTCATCAATAAAGCTTTGTGTTGCCAGTCTGCAATAGGGAAAGCCACTTTTAAAATTTAATCTGAAAACTCTGCAATATAAAATAAGTATATTGGCCATTCAGAATTGCCTTTGAAATTTAATAAACTTAGTGATTTAAAAGAAATATGTTGCACTGCTCAAATTAAAATATTTTTATCTTGCATGATGTGTTGTTCAGTAAAGCATAAGATATTTTTCTTTCAAATTTTTCTCTCATTAAGTAACAAATTAAGCAGTTTAAAAGCTGTAAACACAGGTTCATTTTAATTATTATTATTTACTAGCTGGGCCCATGAAATAACACTAGCTGGATTTGTTAAAATCATCTATATACAGAGTGCAACAGAAGTAACTAATTTGGAAGATCTTAGCTACAATTAGGAAATACAGAGATGGGAAGTGTATCGTTGAATAATGATGTACATGACGTTTCAGAGTAGGCCATAGCTTGGTCAACAGAATATTGCATTTTCATTGTAATGCAGTCATAACGTGGGTCATCGATAGCAACACACCATGCCCTTTGCAGCAACTTCACACTTCGTTGATGGGACCCTGTTCCTCACTAAAAAACAATTTAATGCTGTGTGTTCAACTTAAAAAGTTCTGAGAGATACAACAGGGATACTGTCATTATGCACAAAATGACGCCTGATGAAATCTCAAAGTCCTGGATAACTATCATGAAAGACTCAATTAGTGCATAAACAATAGAGACCATTTGAGTAATGTTTTTCAACAACCAGTAAAAACTTATTGATATTAAATTGCTTTGTGTATACTTTCACAGAATAAAAAGAAAATTTTTATGTTAGTGGGTTTTTGATGTGTACTTTCAAGGAATAACAACAATGTATATATATATTATTTATTTGGATTTTATTAGTTCCCCAAATTAGTTCTTTCTGCCATACCTTGTATATAAAAGAAGCATGCTCACTTGTTCGTTTTTGTGTATGTAATTCATACAAATCTACAGTTTTATTTTAGTCTTGAAGAAATTTTGTGCACTTGACCTTCAAAGGAAGAGGAAAATTACTGTTTACATAAGATTTTGAAAAACACCCTACGGTGTCTATACTCCAGGTGTTTATATAAGAATCGTGGATAAATCTATTCTAAAAAAGTAGATACTACAATTGAAAGCATTATTAGGTTATATGCACTTCTGTAGAAATATTTTGACAATCGAAATAAAATACAGAATCATTTACCTTTTACAAATTTGGAAGTATAAAACTGGATAGATGGAATGAATCCAAATGATTTTGCAAAAGAAAAGAAAAGTATGATGAAAATATGTCAGAAGAAATTAAATTTGATGGAATGAATTAAGGCATTAAGGTCTTTTTGAGGTACTAAGGCATTAAGAAGAAGAAAAAATTAAGGAGCAGCATAATATTTTTTTAATGTAATGCTTTTTGATTCATTAGGATTTCAAAATGAAAAATGAAAATGAAAATGAAAAATATAAACTTATATGGAAATAGGGATAATATTTTAACAAACTAAAAATAGGATGATAAAATTGCATGAAACAATGGTGAAGTAATAAAACTGTGTAAAGCAGCAGAATATTGTGTGCATGCGTATCATTCTAAATTAAAAACCATTTATGCAGCTTTCTCATTTCTACATATTTTCTAAATGGCCCATAGAATGACTCATTAACTGTACAGTATAGTATTTTCTGTTTCAATCTATTAAGCAGTTTGCTAAAGCATTATGACTGATGCTGAGTCACAAAGTATTCTTTCGAAAGAAATACAATTCAAATGTCGGCTAACTGTCCATGTCGGCTAAATGTCCTGTCAGCTAACTGTCCGTGTCGGCTAAATGACCTGTCGGCTAAGTGTCCGCGACCGGGGAAAACGGCCGAATTATATTCTGGGATAACTCTATGAATTTCTCACCAAGTTTTGCAGAAGTTGATTTTTAGACATATTTTGAGTCATAGAATTGAAATATAGAAAGCAAATCAGTATGTCATTTCAGAAAGTCCATTTTGTGTCAAAATATATATTGTATCAATATACATAGTGTTATTCTAACATATTGTGTCACGAATAAAATGTGGTTAGTACATATTTGCTAACAAGGGCGCATTGTGAGTACCCTAAAATGCATAAAAATTTTTCCATAACCCCGATAAAATCTTCATGTTTCTTAAAAGCCTCACGGCTCAAACAAATGGAGTGACTGAACAGACCAACTACGTAACAAAAAAAAACAAATGCAAGTAATAACATAAAATCAAACTCATTTATTATTATCTAGGATAACCTAAAGATAGCTGCCCAGACTACCCTTACATACAATAGCAATTAATATTCTACATTAAATTTCCTTCAAGAGTCATTTATTAAGATAAAATTTTACAATTTAACATAATAACGATTACTTAGAATAACTAGAACATTAAATGAATCATTTAAACTGGATTTCACACAAACTAATATAGAAATTACAATTAACATAAATTTCATATTTTTGATAATAATTTTAAATTCTTCTAAGACACATAATTTTATCTATTATCGAAAAAATTTTCTTTCTACCAGTTATGCAAGATTAAATTAAGACCAATATATAAAGATACCAAAGAAACCATCATCATAAGAAGCTATAGGTGACAGTCGGCGGAAATCCCCCGTTGAATTCGTTCTATAAGTAATCACCTCCAAAATGAAGTTCAAGAAAAATGACATCCGGTAGAACCATAAAGAATTCGTCTTTTAAGTAATCGGCTCCAGAATAAAGTTCAAGAAAAATGACATCTTGTAGAACCATAATGAAGAAGCCCGGCAATCAAAAAATTCCGAAGTATTAAAGTTGAAGGAAAAACCAAGGGAATAAACAAGATGACACTCAGGTGCTTCAGCTGTCAACGACAATGGAAATTGTACGAACGACGACAGAATGTTGAAATTTTCTTTTCTCACGAACGCACCCGATTTTCATCTACTGGGCGGCAGAAAACCTCCAATTTGCAGGAAAAACCCCTCAGAGAGGGCTCAGAAGAGATCGTTCTAAGCGCTCTACATCTCGCATCAATTTCCGGAAAATTCTCAGTTCATCGCATCTTCAAAACTTGAATCGCTCTTTCCGGCGCAGGCCCCGCAGCATTTGCAAGTGTGAGCCACCCGTAAAGGTGAAGCTCGGCCGCAGGGCAAAGCCCTCTCTGCTAGTTCTCTTCCATTTATATCAAAACTCAAAAACTGACTTCTAAACTCGTGCAAGAACTGAGGAAAACTCGGTTTCTCCTCCCATTAAACATTACTGATCAAACCTAACACAACAAATTAAATTCTTGCCAATCCGGGGCTTTCAATATAAATTAACTGAACAAATTCAACCCTCAAACGAATCAAAATAAAATCATTGTCTACAGTTGGTGGTTGCCCAGCTGTAGAAATGACTCCTCCAGCACCTGCGAAAACTTGAGACTAAAAATTTGAGCTCCCTTGCTAACAAGCGAAAAATCTAAGGAGAAACAACAAAAACTGCCCTTTCAGGATCCAGTTTACAACCTTTCCTTTCTTCCGAAGCTATAATCAAGGCAACAAACTTAAAGTGTAAGTGAAAAAGCGAAAAGCCAATTACGATATCCATTTTACTGCTTCGTAACAAAAGACAAGGGAAACAACGATATACTGCCGTCAGTTGCAACTGTCATCTTAAGGCTATTACCACAGATGTTACTTCCGTTAAAAGACGCTCCCCTTTCTTCGTTAGAAAACTGAACCGTTGAAGAAAAATAATTTATTAAAGCTTTTAAATACACTCACTCTTCCGAATTTCAAATTTAAAAAAACCAAATACAAATAAAATACTTAAATAATTGATTACTTAAATGATTAAAAACACTTAAATTTTGCAACACAATATGTTAGAATAACACTATGTATAAATCTAATACATAGATGGATTTTGCCAATCAGCTGAGTAGAATGCGAAGTATAGAATTGTTTTCCACTATCCCCCCTTTTTTAGCAGATATGATTTGCACTGGCTGCTGTGAAGCATTTTGTTGATACCAAAGTATTAAAAAAAAAAACTTGAATTGGGCTAATCATGGAACACTTTGTTTTGTATTGGCTATATTATTCTATGTTATTTGCTGAATAATGTGAGAGATACAATTGCAGAGGGAAAGAAATTTGATTCAGAATTTCTTTTCCAAATGAACTCAAGATTTAGGCAGCTTCACATTTCATCTGTTGTGTAGTTGTATACTAATAAAAGAACTAATAAATGAATCACTAATATATGTGCATATTGATTCAGTGGCTTATATATTTTCAGATTTATCTTGCTGTGTTCTTAGTGGCATGACTACGTGTTGTAAAATTTTATTTTTTTAGGATTTAGTTTATTGGTAGATATCTATTGATCAAGTATTAATTAAATTTTGTTGTTGAACTCGTGTTTAATTTAGGACATTGAGAGGATCTTATATAATTAATAGTTACGGTGGTACAGTTTTTTTTCTCCTCTGTCCTATTCATTCTGTTGTTTACTACTTGAAGATGAAATCTGTGATTTCCTAAGTATTGCTCATGAAGCATCAATTATTTAAAAGAAAATATTAAAGAGTTTATGTGAAATGTGAGAATTCAATAAGCATATCAAAATCAAAATTTTGAATAATATTTGATAAAAATGTTTCTTTAGTCTTTAAAATAGGCTATCAACGGGGGAAAAAATTAGGTAAAACAACTGAGGGTAGCTTGTTCAATATAAGAAAAAAGAGGTTTTAAAAAAGTCAAAAACTTTTTTCAGCCTGATTTTTTATTCAAACTAATTAAAGATGATATTATTGATAATTATAGTAATGCAATTAATAAAACTCATTTAGCCTATTGGCTGTACTATGACATTTTCTTACCTTGAAAATGAAATTTCATGAACCACATCTTAAATGTGTTAATTTTTAAAAAACATGTTGTATACTGCTTATCCTTTAACTTAATTAAAAGAAAATTTATTTACTTAATTTTCTTCAAGGTATAGTATTTAGATCAATCGTTCTTATAGGAGGCTTTCAACTGACTCATATGCACCATGGTTTCTTTTTCTTACAGAGGCCACTATGACATTCTGGCTAACATGCTGTTCTCCTTATTACAGTACCACATTAGTTTTGCAGTATAAATAATTTTATCCTAAACCATGCGGCAAAGAGTTAATTTTATGCATCATATGACAGTCAAAATAAAATGTATAAAAATGTCTGTTTATTACATTCGTTAATACACTTTGTATAATCTATATTTTAACTTGTATCTGTCCAACATATCTCGGTAATCCAGAATGAATGAATGTTTATTAGTTATTATTGGTAATGAATTGTTGGATATCCATCTAAGCTTGAAATACGTTCTCTTAATTTCCTCTTTTATGATTAAATTTGCATTTTCTGAAAAATAAAGTGATACAAATGACACTTTTTATTTTTTTATTTCTTTCAGAAAAAACTTTTCCCTGAAAAAAATGGTGCTACAAATGAAGAGCTACAGCACTTATTGGAATCTGATTTGTTAGCAAAAATTTCTGAAAGCAGTGTAAAAGTACCTTCTGATACTCAAGTTGATCGATAAATTAACTTTTATCATAACTGTTTCTGAAACAAAAATGATGTAAAACTTTAATGTTAAATACGGGAATTTGTATAGTAGATCCAACTGTTAAACATCCTTGTAATAAAAACAGCACATTAAGCTATGTGAGTCTTTATTCAAGTTCTAAAATGTGGCTATAATTTTTAAAGTTAAGAAATATTTTAATTATTTATCAGTATCTGTAGATCTCTTTAACTTATACGGATTTTCAAAATTGCAATAAGCTACAACAAAAATTGCATGGTTTTCAGTGCCTGAAGAAAACTGAAGATTTTGCATCCCCTCCTGTTTGCTAAAATGCAGTGGTGAAGGGAAAGAAAATGTACCCTGCATGCTATGTCGTGCTTTGGATGCTATGCCTATGGGCAGATAAGCTCCCTTGCCCCACCCCCACTAGTTGTGCCACTGAAAAATTAGGAATGCAGGAATTTCAATGGTTAATTTTTTTCCCCTTTGATTTTACCTAAAAATTGTGTTTAGGTGTGTCTAGAATCTTATAATCAACTCTTCAACCACCTGAATGTTGCAAAGAATTATTGCTTAACAATAATAAGATTTCTAACTCCCATCCAAATTATGTACCATTTAAAAAAGTTTTTGATTTCTGAAATTTTTAGTTATAAATTGTCTCATGGTATATAATTTATAACATATTTGTGTAATAGTATCATTGTCCATAGAAGCAGTCTGGCATGCTTTTTAGGGAAGGCATCTATCAAAATTTGTAATTGACTACAAGAAAATCACATGAAATCATTCTACTATAATTTTTAATGTAAGTTTTTTTACTAAATGTATAAAGTCATAAAACATAAATGCTAGTCAAATGTTAAGAATTTTTCATTATTCGCTCTAGCTACACAATATTTAGATTTTTTTTTTCAATTTTTTAAAATTTGCTCATGTTATATCAGACCTGACATAAGGACTCTTTATCTTAAATACTCTATTTTCCTGTATTCTTCATTTTAGGATTTTATTGTTTCTGAATTTTTATCACTAAGCTTAAATGAGATAAAATATTTTAGGCTTACATGCAAAAACTGCTTTATAAACAAAATAAAAATAGAATAAGTTATTTCAGCATGTAAGCCTAAAGTATTTTCTTTCAATTTAACTTTATTTTAACCATGTATGGATATTAATGCTTAAGCATTTTATTATTTTTTTTAAATTATAAGCAATTAACATTCTTTACTAGGTTAATTACTGCTCTGAAATTTTGTAGATACATAGTGTGCATACAAAAATATAATTAATTTTATTGTAAGCAATTACTTGTTAGTCTTCAATCAGGAATTAAAATTTAGTATGCGTTGAGAATTAGATAATTCTGTACAAATGGCTAATTGTTATAATCCATGTCAACTTATTAGCACAGAAGGCCTATTAATTTTTCTTTGCTTCACTATAAAAGTCTAAATCACTTTTTAAATTGTTGCCACCAAATATTAGAGCCATACATTTTATTTAAAGAAATTAAATAATGAAGAATCTGCATGAATGTGTGTGTGTTCCTTGCATTGTGAAAAAGCAACGGTACCTAGACATCAAATTTTGAATAACATAGTCCTCCACTTGAATATGGGCATCTGGAAGCCTGAATTTGGAATTTGTTTTACTATCTATATTATATTTTGCTAAACTTTAACGAATTTTTGATTAACAAACTCGGGCATTTCAAAGCATTCCATTAACATTAACATCACATGCATCTTCAAGCACGGATATTTTATGAACGAGGTTTCTTTACATTTCTTACTGGTATTATGCTGGTAATGCAGCAACAAGAAGGCGTTACAATGTCTAACAATATTTGGTTTTGAATGTCTGTATCACTTTTCAAATCCCCTGTGAAAAAAATGGCCATTTGGGCATAATATAAAATCTGAAAGCTTTCATATTTTTTTTTAATTTAGGTATTTTTTAAAATTTCTTTTTAGTATTTTGATTTCTTAGATTTTGTCACCTTTCTGGAAAGTTATCAGCAGTATCTTTAAGGAGAATTTACCTTGTGGTGTCAATTTCCAAAAGCAAAATAATTTTTTTTTCTCCCCCCATTATTTGCTTTGAGACTGTGAGACTATCGCCATTATCTTATTTTCCTAAAATTAAGGGCTCATCAGCAGTAGTCTCTAAACAGACTACTGCTGACTGCTGCTCTAAACAGTCTACTGCAGACTTAGTAATTCAATATGGGTTTGATTCCAGGTCAACTGGCTGGCTGCATGGCCATGTGTAATGTCTCTACATGCTTTTCTCATGTGTGTCCATAATGCTTTGTTTTTGTTGATAAGTGTAATATTAATAAGTTTCTGTTACTCTTTGAGATATCCTCAAGGTAGTTGAACGAAAATGAAACAACATATTGCTTCAGCTTTGTACATGGCAATAACTTAGTACTGTTATAAAATTATTATCTTTATTCTGTACTTTAACATCCATTATATATTATTGCATCGCAAAGTGTTTTTCAATATAATTTTTTTTTCATTATTTTCTTTGAAACTGTATTTAGGATTATTATCATTATTTCATTTTCCTGAAGTTAAGGGCTCACCAGCAGCAAAGTCATTAACATTGGTAGTTCGACATGGCTTCGATTCCATGTCAACTGGCTGGCTGCATGGCATTTTCATGGTTTTTCCCTGTGTAGCATGGGTACGAGCCAGTTTTTCTCCATGGAGGCATTTCTCCCCCCTTGCAGGCTTTGCCATTATCAAACAAACCAAAAGTTAAAAATCTTCTAATAGTTAACAACTGAAAGTAGAATAATTAAAGAGAAACAAAGATTAAAATGTGAATTTCTCAATTTACATTACAGGTCTGTAGAAATTGAGACATACAGTGTGTTTCTAACTTGAAAAAATAAATAAATAAATAAACACCTGAAAATTGAATTATAATTTAAAAAATTTACTATATTTTTTATGAGGCATCTTGAAACTAAAAATTTAAAAAAAAAAGAAGGGGGGAAGGAAGATTAAACAATTCTCAGAGTGGCATTTTAACCTTTCACACATTCATCATTTAACTATATTGTGCTTATAGCATTCTTTTTGTTTCTATGACTACCTTCAACTTTTTGCTAGGAAAAACACCATAATTTCTTCAACCCACTTTTCTTTTTGTCATCTGTTTTATAGTCATGACTAGACTTCATACTGTAGCTCTTAAATTCACTATCGCCACAGTTATCTGTTACTAAAACATTGGCCTTCTTATTTTTTAATGCAGACACTAAAGCAGTATCAAAAACTTCCTTCAGATTCCGTTTTGTTACTGCAGAACATTCCACATATGAAATAGCTCCTATCTGAGATGCTAGTGTATTTGCTTGCTGTATGCTCACAGGTTGTTCTCCATAATGAGCAAGTTCGAGTAAAACTCCAATATCTGTCCTCAAGTCACTTTGTGTTCCAACCAGAAGAACTGGTGCTTTGGGGCAATGATGCCTGATCTCATATATCCACTTTTCAGCAACATTGTAGAAGGACGTAGGATATACAACACTGAAGCACAGAAGAAAGATGTCAGTGTGAGAGTAGCACAATGGACGCAATGCATCAAAATCATCCTGTTAAAGTAAAATATTAGTACAATGTATGAATAATTATTTTTAATCTTTTAGTTTCATTAAATTACACAAGTATTATAAAAAAACATTTTTATTAACGTCAATTTCTACTTAGGTCAACAAAGAAAAATTTTATTTTAGTTATTTTAATTAGTCCCTATTCAATGCTTTTTATTAACATTTTTTCGTGATATTTAATAACATTTTTTCGGGGATAGAATGAGAAATTATAGACTACCATCAGCTTCATAAATTAAAATAAAAAAATGTTAATAAAAAGTAACTAAAATAAAATTTTCTTTGTTGGCAGTCGTTAATTCTAGAAATCATGATCCATTTGGAGAGGATTTTGTTACAGTAGGTGTTGGCTTGCCCCAGCATCTAAAGTCAAGGTTTATCATCTACCTTTGTCTACTGTAAAAATTAGTGTGATTCATTGCTTAGATTGAAGTACACTTTTTTTTTTATTTCTTCAAAGGCTACAAAGGTCCTGCAAAATAGCAAACATGTATGCTCTTTCATTGTTCATCAAGGATTCCATAAAAATTGTTGAACAATATTTTCATTTATTTTCTTTCGTAAAAGCAAAAATTTTGTTCATGTATCTTTCGTAAAAAAACAACAAAACCAGAAAAGAAATCCACAGTGTACGTATCCAAGTCTTACGTATTCTGTTCGCACACTTAAGCGATTATTTGCTTGTTAAGTGTTCGTGTAGTTCGGAGTTAGAACTTTAGATTTAAAGAGTTGAACCTCACAACATAATGATTTAAAAAATGAAAGGATTTTACGAAATTTGAAATTTAAGTTGCGAAAGGTTAATCTTTTTATTTATTAAGATATAACAATAAACGGCTTTATGGGACAATTCCATGAAAAAAAATATTTTACATATAAAAAAAGTAATAAAATTTTGATTAGTGGTAAAATTCCACTGAAAATTATTTATATGTTAACACTATAATAGTGTTGCGTGCGTACGGGTTCGTTATGGATTGAATGCACAAGTCGTTAAAAAATTAACAAAAATTTATTCTTTCCACAAGAAATCAATCAAAATGCTGAAATATTTCTTCACAGATATTCGCACAATATCACAATATCTCAAACTTTTAGCAAAACTCAATTCAAAACAGATAAACTAATTTTATCTCACAGAGAAATCGCTACAGCATAAAGTAAAGAAACAGCAGTTCGCTTTAAACAACTACAACAACAACTGAGATGAGGTGTTTCAATTCGGCTTTTTATAAGCTTTTTAATTATCACTAGAACAATCTCGATTTTTCTGGATTACAGCACTAATTACGATATATTTATTTATTAAATATTAAATGCACGCGCTCTTTTATTTTTATTTTTCCGACGTAGCTTTCAATACAAAAATCGTCTGCGTTGCGCGGGAAAATAAAGCAATTTTAATTACAATTCTAAATAAATAGCCAAATAAATATGAAATCCGTAACAAAAGAAACTATTCTCAAAGAATTAGAAGTCAAAATAAAACTAGGCATTTGAAGCTGTTAGTATGCACTATGTATCACATACGAATCTGTAACAGACGCAAGTCTCAAAATAAATACTTTTTAAGGCTTTTTTTGGCACTGCCAAACTAAAAATGAAACCATTGGAAATATTCAAATCATGTTTAGTATTTAACATCTAACTGAGTGGTAACGAGGAATTTTTTATACAGTAACTGTAATGGATTTTTTTTGAAACCTTAATTTGAAAAACTTATTTTTGACGAAGCTTCTCTTTTTTACCTTTGTTTTGTTTCTGTTAAAGCTGTGTGTCTGAGAGAGGAACCGTAGTGGAAATTTCAATAACTTTTATGCAATAAAATTATTTTAAATTCTTGGAAGTGAAAAATTTTGAGTAAATGAAGAGAAATTTTTAAGATGCAAAATAATTGTTCTCTGCCCCAAAGAAAGCGTTTTATTGAGTCATCATCGTTTTATAAGAATGAATGTACTGATCCATTTTCTGGAATGAAAATTCATGACTCTAATTTTTTAGAAAGTGTTCCAAATCGTAGTTTGTGTCCTAAGTGCAATAGATCGCGGCGATACTATTGCTATACATGTTATGTACCTGTAGAAGAGGTGTCTGCAAGGTTACCTTTTGTGAATGTGAGTGGTATATTTTAGTATTTGTTATGTATATGATTTTTGTTGTATGTATTTTTTCTTTTCCGTTCTAATTTCAGAATAATAATCCCCATTGAGTTAAAAACCACCAATATTATGATGATATATCATTTTGACAAATGTGTCTGCCTTTCATTTCTCTCTTAATGTTGTATCATTATGACTGTTCTGACTGCTGAGTTTTATTTTTTTTCCCACACTCCGATTCTTCATAATGTTTATTTGTGCCAGTATTTGGAAATTGCTATAAATCGTAATTTGAATTTGAGATTTTGATATTTCTTTGTTAAAGCAGCCACCAAATAATTTTGTAAATGCCTGAAATTTGCATATAACAGATTGGGCAATTAAGTTTACCACTTTTGATGACTAGGCACAGAGGCCTCTTTAACAAGGTAGCAGTGAAATTTGGTGGAGGGGGGAAGGAGGTATGTATGTCTTCATCTTTGTTAAACAGTAACTGTAAGAAAATACATATGGTTTTGCTTTAGATTTCTTTCCCTTGTTTCGCGAAAATAAATTGAATCATCTTCCTCTATTATTGTATTTATTAAATAATCAGCGAGAAATGCAGTTATGAAAATGCTTCAGATCTGTCACTAAATGTATTTAATCAGAATTGTTTAAGATAAATTATTAGTTTTAGATAACTAAAATTATTTTTAGTATGTACTTATTTTGCCAAAGAACAACTTAAGAAAAGTATGCTCTCAGTCTTGAATAGAATTCACTCAATAATTTTGCAGTATTTATTTCTTGGACAGATTTGTCTTTTCTTTTTTTTTCCCCCAATCCCTCATTGTATTAATAGAACAAAACGGTAAACTTACTTGCCCGGCAGTATCACAGATTTGCAGTCTTACAGGCTTATTGTTGACGCTAACTACAACTGGAAAAGATGCAATATATGTAAAAAATACATTTTCATAGATTAAATATTGCACTAATAATAAATTCCTATGTATATAGAATAGAATTTAATAGAAAATAATATGGAATTTAATATGAAAAACATCAATTTTATGCAGTTGCTCTAAACATTATTTATAGTTTTCTGGAAAACAACTGTTTCAGAATTATTTAAAATACTCCAGAAGCAATAAAAAGTATACAGTCTACTATTCTTAATAAAAATGCTTCTTTTTATTTCGATGTGATTAATTTGTGTAAAATAAAGGATAAATTAAACACCTCGACGTATTTTGGAATCTATGAAAAAAATATTCCGTATTTTTGCCTAACTCTAACTTGCTTTAACATATGTAATTCGTACTATAAGGTATTTCTCCCGCCTTCTTAGCATGCCTTCACGGTTTAGTGGTCAGCACAATTGGCGCGTATTTGAGAGGTTCGTGGTTCGAGTCTCGGCGAGGGCACTGCTCATTTTTCATTTCTTCTGCTGCGAAATAACCTAATGTTTCTACAGTACGATGAAAAGCTGCACACTAAAAATTTACACAAGAAAAATGTATGTGATTACAAAAAATGAAAATCATATAAAGATGAAGGGGCGAGCACAGCAGACATGCGCTATTCGAACCTATTTATTAACGAAGTAGGGCAGAAGAGTTTGATCCGCGTGCACTTCTTAGCACGGTATTTTGGCTAATGCACCTGGTGGCACGAATCTCCATTATCTTGAATAGAAAAGCATTACGTTTGAGCATAACCATAAATTAAATAATCTGCAAACATCGAAATATCTTTTCATGGAAAGAAATCCTGTAGATTTAGACTCTCTTTTCTTTCTTTCCATGCCAATATGAACTCTTAGAGGCAAATGGAAGGCGGCTGACGCTCTGCAATTCTGCTTCAGTAGGACGGAGCAAATGATCTGCGGAAGTAACGTTTCTGCTGATGACGTAACTTAAAGGGCTTCCAAATTTGATGAGATTACCACAGAAATGTATAATTTTCATTATGATGACAACGATTTTCTTAAATCTTATTAGATCACCATGCATACTGAAATTAAGTTTTTTCGTGCTAGCAACGAAGATTTTCGTTCCGTTTTTATCTGCCACCAGGGAACAGATATTGCAATTTTGCTATTTTTTTTATTGTATTTAAGTACATTACGTTTAAGTATATCATTAATTATATTTTTAATTACAATGATACCTATTCATTCTTAATTATTTTCGCGTATCATAAACGATACTGCAGATTCAATTGCAAACATTTTTAAAAAGGAAGATCTACGGCAGTGTTTGTCAAACTTTTTTCAAGTGGAAACCGATTTGATAACTTAAAAAGTCCTTTAGACCACCTTAACTCTTGTCGCCTTCGAAAGCAATTATTTAGGATATGTTACTTACTATCTACATTTTTGAGACACAATTAATAAAATTCGCCTAATTTTATACTGGTATTAAATAATTAAGTTAGTAGAAGAAAATTTACATCTGACTTTAATAATTCAAGAATACCAGAATTTGAATAATATTTATCTTATTGGTCAAAAATTAAAAACAAATGTTGATACTCATATTAATGAGATGGATGACTCTGCCGACTCTTGCATAGCTGTTCTATATTTGGATGAATGCTGGTAAATAGCACAGCAATCACAGTATAGCGTGAAAATATAATGTAATGTAATATACGAGGGTGCTGCAACCTTCCTGGCCGATAATAATCGGCCTCATTATTAACGCAGCACATCCAACTCAGATTAAAACAAAAACACAGTTTAAAAACATCAAATCAGAATTCCAAATATTGTTCTATTGCCATTTATAAAGTTCGTCAAATCTTTTGCAAATCTAAGCTCTTTCCTGTGGCAATATAATTCCTTGCCTCTAAGAGTTACCATGTTTTCCCTAACATGTCGCAATAATACACAGTCTTCGACCAAATATCGTGCATTGCCTTCAGCACTACAAAAAATGCAAAGACTGTTATTTTTGAAATGAAATCTTTTCAGGTACCTGTGTCTAATTATTTGATTGCAATCAAAATCCCATATCATTCTCCTATTTTTAGAACCTTGAAAGCTCAACAGTTAAATCTTTCTTTTTTCCCGAAATGTCCCAGCAACAAAAAATTTCTCTTTCCAGCAATCATAATAGATATCCTTCCTTGATACCAACAACATTTCTTTTTGATGCCTGAATATCGATCGCATCCCCGGCATTACCCATAACAGTCTCTTTGGCTAGTATACTGGTGTCCAAAAGTTAAGCATAATTGATAATTATGTGAATAAAGAAGGAACTGTAAATCAGAATGGCGGGAAACGTGATATGCGAGTGTAAAATGGTTATAAAATAAGGAAGCAAATCAAAAGAACGACAATAATTAACTTTATTATCCAAAGTAGCAGTTTGAAAGAAAACTGAGAATAGCAAGGGTTCACACTTTAAAGCAAAAATGAAAGAAAACATTAAATAAATTTCTGATGCTGCAGTTTAATAAGGTATGTGGTCACCTCTGACAGCCAGGCACGCTGCACAGCGATTGGTCAATTTGGAAAACCATACTTGCTATGAGATGCTGAGTGAGTTGTGGGCTCAAACGGTTCCAAGCTTCTTGAAGAGTTCCCTTCAGTTCTGTAACGGAGCTTGGTGGGTGCGAAAGGGCTGCAATTTGTCTTCCGAGTATATCCCATACATGCTCGATAGGATTTAAATCAGGGGAGATCGCAGGCCACGACATGCGCTGGATGTTTTTCGTTTCAAGGAACTCATCAACCAGCACCGCTCGGTGACATGGCGCATTATCATCCATGAATATAAAGTCAGGACCGACAGCACCTCGAAACAAGCGAACATAAGGCTCAAGAACTTCGTCTCTGTATCTTTGATCAATCACAGTCCCCGTGTCAAAGAAATGGAGGTCTGTGCGGCCGTCCATCATGATGCCTGCCCATACCATTACTCCCCTTGATGGAAAATGATGTCTTTCTGATATGTTTCTTGGTTCAAAACGTGTTCCACGTTCTCTCCATATCGTTACCCGACGAGAATCAGTACTCAACCGGGACTCGTTACTGAACATCACATTGGCCCACTCTTCCACACTCCAATGTTGATGTTTCAAACTCCAGTTCAAACGAGCGCGTTTCTGTGAAGACGTCAAGGGAATGCAAACTGCTGGTCTTCTGGCATGCAGGCCAGCATGATTGAGTCTCCTGTAAACAGTTTGTCTCGAAATTCGTATTCCTGGGGCGACTGTGAGCGCCGAACCCAACGCTCTGGCAGTACTGCCCGTCTGATGTCGCGCACTTATTACCAGATATCGGTCTTGGCGAGGGGTTGTGACTCTTGGTCGACCTGATAATGGTCGTCGGGTAACATCTCCCGTTCTTTGAAACCTCTGCCACAGTCTTGAGATTACAGACTAGTTCACATTCAGAATTCGAGACACTTCGGTTTGTGAATGTCCGGATTCCAGCATTCCAAAGATTCTTCCTTTCGCAAACATCTCCAATCGGTGTCTTTGTGCCATCATTCACCTTGTTTGATGGTTAACAACGTTCTTTCTCACAGTAGTTGCCCGAAACTTGTCTGAACTGCCTATGCTGCGTGAATCGGTTTCTCTGCATTCCGACATGCGCAGGTGTTTCGCGCAGGACGTAGTCGACTGAAAAGTTTTGCATAAACCTAATGTTTCTTCTTCACCCAATTAATATCCGCAAGAAATTTGGAATAATTTTACGAATATTTACTCCATGTTTTTTGCATATTACAATTTATGCTTAACTTTTGGACACCAGTGTATATTGGCCGTTCATTGCCTATAACACCAATATGGGCATTCACCCAATTTATTTTCAGTTCATGTATTTTCTCAACTTTTACAAGGAGACCTTTTATATATGAGACCAAAATATTAGTGTTATCAGCATCTGCTAGTCCTTCCAAAACATATAATGAATCTGTATATATATTAATACATATTTTTGCAGTCAGGTTTTCATCAACCCATTTCAGAGAAAATATGATAGCAGCCAATTCGGCTTGAAAAAACGAATTATAAGGTTCAAGTCTAATTTTGCCATAATCTATATCTGTACCAAACAAGTAACTCACATATACTGCACCAATTCCATTGTCATAACCCGAACCGTCAGTAAATATATCTAGTTCTTCTATGCAACATTTGGTCTGATATTCCCACTACTTTTCTTAATGCAGAATGTATACTGTGAATATTAAAGACAAAAAAGCATGTATTTTACGCAGTAAAACATCCGTAATTAATAAAATCAACATTTCTTGAATGTACACTGCGAAAAAACAAAAACAAAAAAAAAAGAAAGAAAAAAGGACAGTTCTATATTTTTCGTTCTACTGGGTCGATTGACGAAATTCGTTTTCATATCTCGAGACTACGTTTTTCATATCTCGAAAGCACACCTTAGGATATGTGTTAGATTCATATTGTTACGAATTTCACATTTATTAAGAATTGTAATTAAAACTCCTTTTTATTTCCCCGTGCAACGCAGACGATTTTTGAAGAGAAAGCACAAGAGAAAGCTACGTCGAAAAAAAAATAGCAATAAAAATAAAAGAGCACATGCATTTAATGCTTAATAAATAAATGTCTCGTAATTACTGTTGCCATCAAAAAAAATCTAGAAACATCGTGATTGTTCTACTGATAAATAAAAAGCTTATAAAAGCCGAGGTGAAGAGTTATAAAAGCCGAGTTGAAACACCTCAACTCAGTTGTTGTTGTGGTGGTGGTGGTGGTGGTAGTTGTAGCTGTAAAAAGCGAATTGCTGTTTGTTTACTTAATGTTGTATTGATTGTAGCGATTTCGTTGTGAGACAGAATTATTTTATCTGTTTTGAACTGAGTTTTTGCTAAACGTTTGAGATATTGCGATATTATGCGAATATCTGTGAAGAAATATTTCAGCATTTTAATTTATTTCTTGTGGAAAGAATAAATTTTTATTAACTTTTTTAACGACTTATGCATTCAATATATAATGAATCCGTACGCACGTAACAATCTTTGGTGTCAGAAGTGGGATTTGAATGCCATTCACGAGAGCAATGGAAGAACAATTGAGACAGCTTGTCAATGCCTTTGCTGCATTCCAAGAAAAGATGGAAGGGGCCGTCAACTCTGTTAAAGAGGAGATGAAAACTGGCCAAGCATCTGTTAAGGGTGAAATGAAGGCTGTTCAGGAATCTGTTAAAGATGAGAAGAGATGAAATTGGGTCAAGAATCCGTTAAGGAAGAGATGAGAGCTGTTAAAGCAAGTCAAGAAGAAATGAAAAAGGAAATTACTTGCATAATAGAAAATAAATTTGAGGTTATGAAACGCAGAATAGAAGCGGTTGAAAATAAAGTTTCTTCTGTCAAAGAACAAATAGAAGAGAGAGTTTCTGCCGTAGAACAAGAAATCGATAACAGAGTTCCTGCTGTGAAAGAACAAATTGATGACAAAGTTGCCGCAGTTGCCAAAGACGTTGATATCTTAAAGAAATTCGTAGCGACAGCAGGGAGCAATACCGATGGATTTAAATTTTGACGAATGCCTGCTCGTCCCTCTCTGAAGTTGTCGAGATATGATGGAAAGACATCCTGGCAAGTATATAAGACTCAATTTTCTATAAATTCGGAAGCAAATGGATGGAATTCCCAAGCTAAGGCCTGTCACCTTGCCGCTTCTCTGAGAGCAGACGCAGTGGATATCCTTCAGACTCTTCCCGAAAACAAAAGGCTAGATTTCGAAGCTCTGTCCAGTGCTTTGGAGCTGCGTTTTGGAGAGAAGTGTTTAAAAGATTACAGCAGGCTGCAGTTAAAATCCCGTCAACAGAAGCCTACGGAAACACTCCAGGAGCTTGCCACGGATGTTGAAAGGCTGTCCCACCTCACCTTTTCGGAGTGCCCGACAGAAACAAGGGAAATCCTGTCCCTGCAATACTTCATCGACGGCATCCGCGATCCTGAAATACAGAAAGCATTCCGAATGGCTGATGTGAAGGACTTAAAAAGCGTTCTAGTGTACGCCATAAAATTCGAGGCAGCACAGCAAGCCACTCGTAGAGACCACCACCCAATCAGAGCTGCTCACCTACAAGAACCAGTGAATCAAACGACTGCTCGCCTAGACGATTTAACCAGAAAAGGAAATGCGTTGACAAGGAATATTGGTGACAAGAAACCAACCGTAAAGTGCTGGAACTGCGGTGCTGAAAGACACATTCGAAGAAACTGCAGAACACCATATGGCACGGATGTTAAGACCGCGCCTATCAAGAAGAAGGGAAACTAATCCGTGGCCATTTCGCGGGGCGGAGGTTGCCATATAATGAAAAGCCCCAGTTTAAAGCGCTTCAGATTTCTGCAGTGAGTGGCGGCAATAACAGACTTTTCATCATGGAACAAATCAATGGAATTCCTTGTAACATGACGATCGACACGGGAGCCAATGTTACCATCATTCGAAAAGATTTGGCTCAACAACTCGAAGGTAAACTTATATGGACGCCGCTCTGTGTTACCCTCCAGACTGGGTCAGGGAAGAAGATCGATATAGAGGGAAAATGGGACTTTTTAAGGAAATACAATTTTTCCTTGGACTTTAAAAATAACAAACTGCATTCTGCCTCTGAGGACATAGCTTTATTCGAAATTAAAGATGAAGTGAAATCTATCCACAAAATAATAGCTCAAGACGATATTACAATACCGGCAAGAGCAGAAATATTACTTCCTGGATCCATAGCCGAAAATAGAAATTTCCGCTACGGCGTCATGGAATATCCCAAAAACTGTAACAGCCCTAAAGGAGTATTAATAGCCTCAGCACTCGTCGACCTATCAGGAACCGTTATCCTGGTGAGAGTTGCCAATGTAACTGATAAGGCGAGAGTTATTAAGAAAGGCGAAGAGGTTGCAGAATGTACCCCAGTAACCAGCGTTGAAAGAAAAAGTAACATCTCAAAAAACGTGTCTTCAGACAACATAATATCGGAGTTATTGCAGAATGCGTAATTAAACGATGAAGAAAAGAATACTACTGAGCGTGTTATTAAAGATCTTCAAGATGTTTTCTCCCGTTCGTCTTCTGACGTGGGTCGAACCAGTTTGACTCAACATAGAATAGATACTGGTGATCATCCACCAATCAAGCAACATCCAAGAAGTTTGCTGATTGCGAAACAGGAACAGGTACGAACACTTTTAAAGAATATGCAAGAAAGCAATGTCATCGAGCCTTCAGCAAGTCTCTGGGCATCTCCCATCGTCCTGGTGAAGAAGAAAGACGGGTCAACTAGATTTTGCGTTGATTATCGCCGGTTGAACGAGGTTACGAAGAAAGACAGTTACCCTCCTCCTAGAATTGACGACATTCTGGATACTCTTTCTGGAAGCAAATGGTTGCGACACTTGATTTAAAGAGTGGATTTTGGCAGGTAGAAATACATCCTGATGACCGAGAAAAGACGGCATTTACTAGAGGACAAGGACTTTGGCAGTTCAAGGTGATGCCGTTTGGGCTATGTAATGCGCTTGCTACATTCGAACTCTTAATGGAGACTGTTTTAAAAGGTCTTTCCTACGAAGCCTGTCTGATATACCTGGATGACATTATCATCGTCGGGAAGAGTTTCGAAGAACATTTGGAAAATCTTAGAAAGGTGCTTCAGAAACTGAAAGAAGCCAATCTGAAGTTGAGTCCCGTTAAATGCAAATTATTAAGACAGGAAGTGACTTACCTTGTACATGTCATCTCTGTTGAACGTGTGTGCACGGATTCAGAAAAAGTGTCAGCAGTTAAAGACTGGAGACGTCCCGAAAATATCCACCAGCTGAGAAGCTTTCTAGGGCTTTGTACCTACTATAGGAGATTCGTGAAGGATTTTTCATCCATTGCAAGACCCCTTCACAAGCTGACAGAGAGCAAGCAAAAGTTCGTGTGGACAAAAGAATGTGAGGATGAATTTAAGAACCTGAAGAAGCTTTAACATCTGCACCAATCCTGACGTATTCTCATATCGACAAACCATTTATTCTAGACACAGACGCGAGTAATGAAAGTGTCGGAGCTGTTTTGTCCCCAGAAATAGAGGGCCAAGAACGAGTAATGGCTTACTGGAGCAAGTGCCTGTCTAAACCGGAGAGGAATTATTGTGTCACCAGGAAAGAGTTGCTCGCCATAGTCAAAGCCGTAGAACATTTCCATCATTATCTATACGGCAGAAAATTGCTGCTCCGCACGGATCATGCATCATTGGCCTGGCTTTTAAATTTCAAGAATCCTGAGGGTCAGAGAGCCAGATGGATACAGAGACTTTAGGAATATGAAATCACTATCCGTCATCGCAAGGGACAGTCGCACGGAAACGCTGACGCCTTGTCTAGAAGGCCTTGCCCAGAAAACTGCCGATATTGTTCCAGGGTCGAAGCTAAATACAACTGGTTAATTCAGTCGCACGGCAAATTACAGCATCAACATCGGCTGATCCAGACCCATAGAGTGACAAGGAAATCAGGAAAGACCAGCTGGAAGACCGTGATATTAAACCTATAATTGAGTTAATGGAGACCTCAAACAGAAAATCTACCTGGCAGGATATTTCGAGCTATAGTCAGACGACAAAACAATATTGGGCTCTCTAGGACTCACTCCATATTCGAAACGGCGTTTTGTACCGAAAATTCGAATCGGATGATGGAAAGACATTCCATCATTTCTCCGAAACTACAGTCACCTTAGGATGATCCTTACATAGTCCTAAACAGGCTGAACGACGTCGTGGTTCGGATCCGTAAGTCATCGAACTCTAAACCTAAAGTCGTTCATCACGACAAGTTAGTTCATTACTATGGCCATAGTACGTAGTCTATATAATTGTAAATAGTAATGTACATAGTATAAGACCATGGCCCTATTTAGTATTTGGTATTTGATTTGTATTTGTTAAGTATTAGTATCTGATAAGGATTTGCACTTGATAGCATTTGTATTTGATAGTGTTTGAAATGTATTTAGCGTTGGATAAAATTTAATTTGCTGAAAGTCACTTATTGCAATTACTGTTTATTTTGTTATTATAAAGTAATGTTTATTATAGCACTGAGGCCTTAGTTGTAAGTTTGGCTTCCTGTCCAAGGATTGTACTGCCCGGGGCATGAAGTCCTTTGGAAGGGGACAATGTTACGAATTTCACGTTTATTTGGCTATTTATTTAGAATTGTAATTAAAATTCCTTTTTATTTCCCCGTGCAACGCAGACGATTTTTGAAGAGAAAGCTACGTCGAAAAAAAATAAAATAAAAATAAAAGAGCGCGTGCATTTAATGCTTAATAAATAAATATCTCGTAATTACTGTTGCCATCCAGAAAAATCGTGATTGTTCTACTGCTAATTAAAAAGCTTATACAAGCCGAGTTGAAACACTTCATCTCAGTTGTTGTTGTTGCTGTTGTAGTTGTAAAAAGCGAACTGCTGTTTGTTTACTTACTGCTGTATTGATTGTAGCGATTTCGTTGTGAGATAGAATTATTTTATCTGTTTTGAACTGAGTTTTTGCTAAAAGTTTGAGATATTGTCATATTTTGCGAATATCTGTGAAGAAATATTTCAGCATTTTAATTTATTTCTTGTGGAAAGAATAAGTTTTTACTAACTTTTTAACGACTTAAGCATTCAATATACACTGGTGTGCAAAAATGAAGGACGAGACGGTTTTTTAATATAACTTTGTACAAAAGCTTTCCAAATCAACACATTTAATACCGTAAGATCCCCAATACGTAAGGACATGAGTAATGTAAGCAACACTTACTAAAAGAGAAATCAGAGGGATAAAAAGAAGCTTTATTGAAAAAGTAGCATGGAGCGCAATGCGACTGAAGGCCGAAACATCCCTGTGATGGGTGTCCAGCAAGAAACATCCGGTCTTTAATAGGGGATATGATCTCCCCTGACTGCTAGGCAGGTTTCACTTCATTTGTGCATGCTGGATATGTGGTTGTTAATGAGCTGTTGAGACACTGCTGCTCTTTCCTCTTGTAGCACCAATCGCAGTCTCGGAATCGTTACTGGCGATGAGTTACGTGCTGCCACGGGTCTCCCTAGTAAGTTCCGTACATGCTTGACGGGATTTAGATCCAGAGACCTTGCCGACCAATCCATGTGTTCAATATCTTCACTCTCCAACAGCTCTTCGACAGTAACTGTGCGATGAGGTGGAGCGTTGTCGTCCATGAAGAGGAACTGAGGACCCATAGCCCTTGTGAAAAGACGCATGTAAGGAAGAAGAACCTCGTTACAATAGCAGTCCCAGGTGACGAACCTCCTTGGGAGATATGAAGGTCGGTCCGGCTACCAAGCATTATGTCTGCTCGAACGAGAACTCCGCGACCTCCAAAACAGTCCCTTTTGATGATGTTGAAGGGGTTATTGCGTGTTCCCCGCTCTGTCCAGATGTGTATGTGTCTAGAATCGCAACTCAGACTAAATCTGCTCTCATCTGTAAAGAGTACTCGTCCCCATTCATTGTCTCTCCAATTCCGGTGTTCCCGGCACCACAGAGAACGCCTTCTCCGATGGGCAGGCGTTAGAGGTACACACCGTACAGGGCGTCGTGCAAACAGACCACCACCGTGCAGTCTTCTGGCCACGGTAAAACGCGATATCGGTCGTCCAGTCGCCTGTGTCGTGTGTCTAGCGATTTCTCCCGCTGTCTGCCGCCTGTTTCTTCTGGCCTGTAAGGCAATATACCGGTCATCTGCGGGTGTGGTTCCTCGTGGACGACCGCTACTAAACCCCCGTATAGCTGTTCCTGTAGTTTGAAATTGTCTCCAAAGTCGTGAAACGATGCTGTGAGCAATTCTGAACTCTGCAGCCACACGTGTCACACTGCGGCCTTCCTCCATATTCCCAATGATTCGACCTCGGGTAAAAGCATCCAGATGTCGTCTAACAGATTGATTATTCACCATTTCTCGCTGAGGCAGCAACTCGGTGTGATTTTAACTGCTATACGGCGTGCAATCTCTTTGCCAGAAATACTGATCTTACACCGACAACATGCTTTATACTACTCAGACACTCCCCCATTACGTCTACCTGCATATCTGCGCATGTGCTACCGTACATCACCTTACTTAATCTCCTGATTGGTCTTTCTGTCCGCTCTGCCTCTTCGTTCAACTGATATGCTAATTTTTCGACTTCGTCCTTAATTTTTGCACACCAGTGTATAACGAACCCGTACGCACGTAACAATATATAGCATTGTTCAAATATAGGTATTCTGACGCAAAATCGGACGTTTTCTGAAATGAAATGCCAATTTTTTCCATATTTCGATTCTACGACTCATTATGCCAAACTCCCAAGTTTTGTAAAAATCGCATGAGTAATTTTTAAAAAATCAGCTCTAAAAATTTTAACTCCTCAATGTTAATTCAAGTTGGTATGTATTTATTAATATATCTTTTTTTTTATTAAATTTACTTGATTCCTTCTTGCAGAATTCGAAGTTTAGTTTTAATCCAAATATAATTAAATATTTTTTATGATTTATTTTTTAAATTTGTATTTTTAACTATTTTTAGACTTTTTTCGAAATTTTTTTTTTTATTATAACCTGTAAAATTTTTTACATCATTTTAAAGTAAATGTACTTCTAGGCACATCTGCAAAAAAATTAAGTTTTTTTATTCAAAATTTTCTAACATATACATGAATTTACATATTGGCGCGTTTTGAAATTTGACTTACTCATTATAAGCGATAATAACAAAAATGTGGCACTTGGTTAAAATTATTTGAAAGCATGAACGATGGACTTCTTTCCTGCCATGCATCAATAACAACAACAACAACAACAACAACAACAACAACAACAACAAAAACCAAAAAAAAAAAAAAATAAGTAGGTTGCCATAAATTAAGAATTTCGCTAAGTGAATTCTTTTCGCAAACTGAAAAAAAAAAAAAAAAAATAGCCAAGATAAATTTTTTAATTTCTCTGTAAATTTCGCACCAAATTTTACACAACTTAATATTTAGACAGAATTTGAGTCGTAGAATCGAAATATGAAAAAAAAAATGGTATGCTATTTTAGAAAAAGTCACATTTTGTGTCAAAATACCTATATTAGAACAAAGCTATATATAAATCTAGTATCTATAATAAGTCGCTCTTTCGAGACATGGAAAACGCAATTTGAATATCGTCAATCGGCCAGATACAGAACTGTCCCATTTTTCGTTTTTTGAGCAGTGCACTTTAAATTTATCATAATAAAAAGAATTCGAGAATAATATCGAGAAGGGCGACATACCGGCCAACAGTGTAGCGTGCACACGTAATTAATTTGAATTTTATTTTTGTTCTTTCTTTTGGAAATTTAGCAAGTCCTTTGTGGTCTCCGGACCACAGATTGAGAAACCCTGGTTTATAGGAATCGAATTTTCGACTTGACTGAGTCATAAAACCGCTTCGGATTCCGAAATAAAGCATTCTTATGATCGATCAACTGAAAACAATTTGAAAGTGTCATCATTATAAAGTTGACATGTGGCTTGTATTCGCCGAGATAAAAATAATTCCCAAGAGTTAAAGAATTTTAACATGTTTCCAAGGATGACTTTAAAGCTTAATGATAATACTAGCCGGGAAAAGATGGTATTCTAATTCTTTTTTCAAATGTAAATTTTTTATTTCATATTGTTTGTAGTTTCGTTTTTGTTTTCAATTTACATTTTTTTTTATTCATTTACTATTTTCAAAAACGTAAATTTCATTTTACATTTTAACGGAAGCGATTGCATGGTTTGGAATGAAATCAGTGAAATTAGTCAGACCGAGATGCATATCTTTGATGCAGATCTCTTCATTTGAGTCCCTCTTGGCCCAAAATTCCTCCCCCCTTTTTTTTGTTGTTAATGGATGACAATGCTCGTCCCGTATAAGCATCAGGCTCGCATCGCCAGGTAAAAGCATATCTGGTATTAGAGCTCTTTGGAAATGGAAGGTACCACTTGAATGAATAGACAACTTGCACACCAGATCTGAACCCGATTGAACATGTGTGGGATACCTAGACCGCCGAACTTCACGCTAAATACCTCGCCAGACCCTCTAGTACATACAAAAAGTACTCTTTCGGAAGAATGTATTGGAATTCCAGAAGTTAAATCAACAGTTTACTTAATTCTACGAAATCAGGATGTCAGGTCTTCTGTGAGAGGCGAACACAGACCATATGAAAGAAATATTTGTTACAAAACAGGGAAGATGTTTTTCAATCATTTTTAAATTTCCTTAAATTTGAAATTTAATTTGGTATTTTGAAATTAATCAACTGACATACGAAGTATTTATGCTAAATAATGCTTTTGTAAAAATTGTTTTTAATCATTTTCAAGTAACAATTAAATTTTCTGTCTTTCAATAACCTTTAATTTTACTGAGCAGCATGTTTAAAAAAACCTGGTATTTGGTATCAAATCAAATCTCAAATAGACACTTCCCTCTCTAATTTTTGTGAGTTACTATCTTTTACCAGCGGCTTCGCTAGCGTTGATGTCCTTAAATACGTTTCAAAGACTATTGAAAAGTCTTTGTATTTACGCGGAGCGTATTGCCACGAAATCAAGTAAAAATGCTACATATATTTCCTAATGACTGAAAAATGTTTGTGAAAGAAGAGTCAAAAGTCGGAAATACTGAAGGATTTCAAATAATAAATTAAACAAATAAAAATTAATAAACGCTTAATTAATAAATGTTACGCTTTCACGCCTTACATATTTCACCGATCATCAAGAAACTTTCAAGAAATATTTTTGATATATTAGAAAAGGCTATAAAATAGTTGCGTGGTTTAAGCCACGCACCTGCGCGCGCAGACAAACTTTTACATCGGTCGTTATAAAATTTTCAACATTTAATGTTTATTCAACGACGATCATTTTAAGCTATGAAACCTACTATACAGTTTAAGTTTCAACAGATAAGTTACATTTTATAGCCTATAACCTTTTTCTAATATATCAAAAATATTTCTTGAAAATGATAATCGGTTAAGTAATTAAGGGGTGAAAGTATAACAAACAAACACCAAACTCACATTCGCATTTATAATATTAGTTAGGATATTTTCTTTATAAACCTTTCCACTTTTTTTAATAGAATACATAATAGATATAAACAAACCATTAAGCGATGTTGTATGGATATATACATTATATATTCACAAAAATTCCATTTGTTTTTTGATAAATTATTTGGGAAAAAACTTGAAACTTGAATTTACAAATTACAACTGGTGGCACTTCTTTCTTTTTAGAATTAGCTTTCAAGTAAGAAATATTAATAAAAAAAAACTATTCTGACATGTGCCCAAAAACGTAACAACAGCATGAATTCTATTTTAAGTCGGTAACTATTCTCGCTCCAAAATTTTAAATTATGTAAATTTCCTATTTATGACCTTATTTTTAAATCAGTTGGTTTCCATATTCTTAAAGCGATAGTCAAATGAAAGACTGAAATAATAGTGAATATTTGAGTTTTTTTTTGTTGCCATATAATTAAAAATAGGAGTATTAATAGGCATGCACAATCTCTCAAGTTAAAAAACACAAAAGAAAGAATTTTTGTAAAAATTTATTTCAAAGAGCAAATAAATTTTTCTTGTCTGTTGAAAAAAATTTACGCATTGTATACTGGTATAAAAGAGCTATTTATAAGTAAAAAGGATGAGCATATTTGTTTAACATCAAGTGACGATACAAACTGAATGCGATTCCAAGGACACGCACGCCATTCGCCCTATTCTTTTTCCAAATGAAGAACGATGACATTATATGCAACATCGCTATTTCGAGGGGGGGGGGAGTTTTTTTTTTTTTTTTTTTTTT